>SNQJ01S0032140.1:0-14010 GCA_010110895.2 Picea sitchensis
GTATTTGTTCTTAACAACACACATGGGTATTTTTGGTATATCATTTTGCTGGGATTGGTCACAACTGGTCAAATATGGGAGCATAGATCTTTCCTCATTTTGATCCTCTCATGGGAAAGTTGCTTGAAGGATATGATTTTGGAATTTCTATTATTGTCCCGAGTCATCTTATAGCTTTAGTTTTAAACAACATCTCAGAATTCTACGTGCAATATGAACTTAGTTTCTTTTAAGTCTGTTTCTCCAATGTTCTTTCTTGAACTTGATAAGGTTCCTTTCTAGCCCCAATTTTCTTTATACACTTCTGTTCCAGGATTGCCAAGTATGGGATTTCAAATTCATTAAGATATTGGAAGGTCTAGTAGTGATTGTAAACACATAAGAAAAATGTTCAGGTTATTGCTTGAATACTTTATGAACATTGCAGGTTTTTTTAATAGACAGAGTGCATAAAAGAATGGCAGGAAACCTGAAGCAGATGCCTTTGAGGTACAATTTTCTTTCTACAAGTACAACACAAAAGCAATTACAGGATTGAAAGTTTCCAAGTTGTCTAGGTTAGAGGCTCTTCAACATCCTGGAACAAAGAAGATAATTAGATAAGTTTGGACAGTTGGTAGTCTTGAGTAAGCATGGATGTATTTTGAATCTAGATTCCGAGACAACCTTTATTGAGAGATCACAAATATGCAGTATTGCCTTTTATGTACTGACATAAAATTTGAAACACTTTGGTGCAATATTCTGCTTTATAGTATCATTGCATTTGATTTATGGGTTCCTGCTGGAGTGATAATCGTGAAGAAGCCTTATCAGAAGGATTATTGCCCAAAGATATGAAAATATATCATATCAACCATCTAAAGCTGTAGAAAGGTCAATATTAGCTTGACTGATATTAACCAAGTGTTGTAGGTTTTGCTAGGGAGAATGAACCAACCCAACATCTTGGAGAACACAATGAATATTTGACAGGAAATGCGTGCGAACTCCCTCCTTCAACATAAGTGCATGTAATGTTTTTATAGAAGATTCCAAGCACTCCAAAATCTAAGGCAGAAAATGGGGCAGCTGGAGACAAGTGGCAGAGTATCCCTGCTTTCAAGGCATCAGTTGAGTATATCAACAACCAATTCGAATTTGTTCCTGATTTTGTGGACAAGTGGCAGTCAAATGCAAATTTCAGTCAGTCGAAGATAATCAAAGGAAACATAAGGCATAAAACCCCCAGATAACAAGGAAGCAGTTCATTTTTTGACTCCAACAAACTCCAACAATTCGGGTCTTTAACAATTGTATTATTATAGTATTTGTTTGTCATGATTTTATGAGAGTTTGATGTTTGCCAGCAAAGCAAATAGAGTAGGGGTATTGTTTTATTATAAAAAACAATGTTTCTGTTGCAATGGGTCTCAGTTTTTAGGAAGACCCGAGAGGGATTTAGAAGTAGAGAGGACTGTATATATCAATTTGTAAGCCGGAGGGGCAGGGGGCTGTAATCTAGGATGTTATTAAAGATTCCTCAGAGCCATTTTATCAAACTGTCTTCTATGTTTTCTATTATGTTCTTATTCTTGTTTGAATGTAGCATATTTGATTTATGGATTCCTAAGGCAACAAAAGATCTGTTGTAAACTTGTCCATTTTCATTGTTTACTATTCAGACACATCTAAATTCTCTTTGCAGAGAGGATATTTGCTTAGTAAATTTTCATCTTTATGTTAAATCTTTTATTCTTCTCTTCATCATTAAACAATTCCTTTGTCTGATAGGTAGCTTTAATGCCTTCAATGAGCATAATACTTATGACTCCATTTCCCAATGGTCCATGACTGATCTACAATGACCTCTGTTATATTTTCCTTTCTTTAAAGTCTTGTTGATCCCTGATTTTAAAGCTAAGTTAAATCAAGTTGTATGTTACCAAGTTTACTCCTATTTGTAGTCTGGGAGTGACTCTTGGAGCTAAAATTTTGGCGCCGTTGCCGGGGACGAAAGTGAAGATACCTTCCTTGGGAGAACGACAACGAAGGGATCTAGTTTTAAATGGTGAACTGATGCTGGACACATTGTTCTGACTGCTCATCTTTCACCATGGCGACTCCATTGTTCAAAAATCTATTGATGACTCCACTAATTGAAATGGACAAGATTTTAGCTCAGAGGTATGCTTTCTATGATTTTTCAAAAATAGTTGGTTTCCCTAATCTAGTGCCTAGTAGAGATGAATGGGAAGGTTGCATTCCCAGATTTAGAGGAGAATATTGGGAAATACCAGCTGAACACTTGCTGGATTTCCATGATTTTATTTATCATCTTAAGATCATGCACGAAGATGTTCAGATCAAGATTTTCAGGTACTCCTTGGAAGAAAAGGCTCATGAGTGGTGTAGATCTCTTTCGACTGCTTGCATTCAGTCGTTGTTGAAAGATTTTCATATTGCATTTAATAATTATTGCAAACAAGGTTATGGTGATGATCTCCTATATGAAGGATGTTGTATGGAATTTAATAAGTTATATTGAATATCTGCCAATCAGAGTGTTTGCAATCAAGGAATAGTTGAAGAAAATCCTCAAGATTTTCAACATGTTTCCCATGATTTTCAAAATGATATATTTTCTCAAGAAACTAAAGTTGAAGCAGACGAGCTGAACCATGACATGCTTCTTGCTGAAAGTTTTCATTACTCTGAACAATGTGGGGAGCTGGAGGTTTTTCATGAATTTCATGATACTGTGGTGTTTTGCATGGAGTTGTATTTTTCAAAGGTCTCCAATGCTCCAGTTTTGGATAGGATTTCATTTTCAAGCTGTAAATATTGGATACTCATTCATTTTTTGCTGCAGAAATCCCTGTTTTCATTCACTCACAAGGAAAAAGACCACGTTGTTAGTAAAATGATTACATTTCTACATTGAAAATTTTATTTTACATGACCAGCTTGACTCCTGCTGGTTAGTGTAGGAGTGTGTATAAATAAGCTCAATATGCGAGCATTTTTTTTCCAGTTGTATTTGGTTTATAGTGTGTAGGTGTTTTAGTTTTCAATAATCAGCAGAAATGCTCTCAAGGTTTGAACAATTCACAGTTTGCATCTCTGGTTGATTGTAGCACATCATAGACAGAGTACAGGTTGAAAGAATGAAACAAATAAGGCATTTGGTCTGAAATTTCTTGGCAACTCGTAGAAAGCGTGCCATTTACCCATGGAGCCAAATGTTAGCATAGAAATTTGCAGTAGAAAATTTGGTCATTTTGCAGCGCCGGTGAATTAGGATATTTCGCAACGCCAGCTTCATCAATGACAATTTCAAAAAATCTTTAAAATTTGGCGAATAGAATTCACTTTTAAAAGCCAATTTTGGGTCTCGCGTCTCTATGCAGGGTACTAGCGATTTTATTAAAAATACAAAATTTTGTTTTAAAGCCAATTTTGGCTTTATTAGTAAATCTTAAGCTCTCGGGCTTCTGAATAGGGTCACCTCATATGTTTCACTGACCAAAACAAATTGGGGCCCGAAGGCCAAGCTCCAAGTCCACGAGCCTAACAGCCAAGTACCTGCCACAATAACACAAAAGTCAAGCTAGAACTAGCGCTAAGCGCCAAGCCACACGAAGGGAGCCCACATGGGGCCAAAACACTTTTCTCAACGCGTCGGTGGACAAAACCCAGAGACTGTCTTTTCTTCTTTTAGTCGAGTAACTGTTGGAGAAACATTTGGTATCGATAGCACACAGATCAAGAAACTCCTTTTGTCATCGAGCTGTTAAGAGCTAGAGTCATGACGATGACATTATTTGGAAGCATTGACATTTGCCAAGAGGAGTTTTTGTCTCCATTTTCCCTTCATGCTATTGAATTCAAACCCTTTTCTTCGCCGGTTGGAATGAATTAAACATTTCAAATGGTCTTTTAGCACGCTATATATTGCAGCGACTGGATAAAATGAACATTATTGAGATCGATCCTAATGGTGGAAGACGTATTACATCCAGTGGGAAAAGAGACCTTGACCATGATGTTTCTTGGTTCTGTTTTTGTATAGTTGAAGGCCGATATTGCAGGTGTCAAATCCTTGCTATCAGCGATGAGGGCGCTAAATTCAATCTGCGAAGGGTAAATCAGATGATGCTTTTGATATGGGAGTGATTGACAATTATGCACATTCAATTTTATGGGTGAAGGACTTTCCTATGTTTGAGTGGAATGATTCCGAGCAGAGACTTGAACCTCTCCACCATCCATTCACGGCCCCAAACCCAAATGATATGTCTGATCTTTCCGCGACTCGATCTTTGGCATATGACATGGTGTACAATGGAGTTGAGATTGGAGGAGGAAGCTTGCGAATCTACAAACGTGAGATCCAAGAGACGGTGCTGGAAACGACTGGGAATACGTCTAATAAGGCAACAATTTTTTTTGGCTATTTACTTGAAGCTCTTGATTTCGGTGCTCCACCTCATGGAGGTATTGCCTATGGGCTTGATCGGTTGGTTATGCTTTTGGCTGGCGAAAGCTCTATCAGAGATGTTATTGCATTTCCAAAGACAACTACAACACAATGTTCACTTACAAAAACAACATCAAGAGTTGGTCCAAAGAAGCTTCAAGAACTTTCCTATTCCATTGAGAGGTTTACTGACTAGTGGAGAAGTTTAAGCTAGTAATTGTCTCCAGAACCTTCAGTGACAAATCCAATTTGAAAGGTGGTTGCATTGTTTATGGTATTTGTTCTTAACAACACACATGGTTATTTTTGGTATATCATTCTGCTGGGATTGGTCACAACTGGTCAAATATGGGAGCATAGATCTTTCCTCATTTTGATCCTCTCATGGGAAAGTTGCTTGAAGGATATGATTTTTGAATTTTTATTACTGTCCTGAGTCTTCTTATAGCTTTAGTTTTAAACAACATCTCCGAATTCTATAGGCAATATGAAATTAGTTTCTTTTCAGTCTGTTTCTCCAATGTTCTTGCTTGAACTTGATAAGGTTCCTTTCCAGCCCCAGTTTTCTTTATACACTTCTGTTCCAGGATTGCCAAGTATGGGATTTCAAATTCATTAAGATATTTTCAGATCTAGTAGTGATTGTAAACACATAAGAAAAATGTTCAGGTTATTGCTTGAACACTTTATGAACATTGAAGGTTGTTTTAATAGACAGAGTGCAGAAAAGAATGGCAGGAAACCTGAAGCAGATGCTTTTGAGGTACAATTTTCTTTCTACAAGTCCAACACAAAAGCAGTGACATGATTGAAAGTGTTCGATTTGTCTGGGTTAGAGGCTCTTCAATAGCCTGGAACAAAGAATGGACAAAAAAATGCTATGTAATACATAGGAGAGCACAATAAACTAACAAGATCCTTATTTATATGTTTGTTCATTTGAATCGGGTTATGAATCTAATTAGATAAGTTTGGACAGAAGGTAGTCTTGAGTAAGCATGGATGCATTTTGAATGTAGATTCCAAGACAACCTTTATTGAGAGATCACATAAATGCAATATTGCCTTTTATGTACTGACATAAAATTTGAAACACTTTGGTGCAATGTTCTGCTTTATAGTATCATTGCATTTGATTTATGGGTTCCTGTTAGAGTGATAGTCAGGAAGAAGCCTTATCAGAAGGATTATTTCCCAAAGATATGCAAATATATCATATTAACCATCTAAAGCTGTAGCAAGGTCAATTTTAGCTTGACTGATATTAACCAAGTGTTAAAGGTTTTGCTAGGGAGAATGAACCAACCCAACATCTTGGAGAACGCAATTAATATTTGACAGGAAATGCGCGCCAGCTCCCTCCTTCAATAGAAGTGCATGGAATGTTTTTAGATAAGATTTGAAGCACTCCATAATCTAAGGCAGAAAATGGGGCAGTTAGAGACAAGTGGCAAAGTATCCCTTCTTTCAAGGTATCAGTTGAGTAAATCAACAACCAATTCGAATTTGTTTATGATTTTGTGGACAAGTGGCAGTCAAATGCAAATTTCAGTCAATCGAAGATAATCAAAGGACACATAAGGCATAAAACCCCCAGATAACAAGGAAGCAAATCATTTTTTGACTCTAACAAACTCCAGCAATTCGAGTATTTAACAATTGTATTATTCTAGTATTTGTTTGTCATGATTTTATTATGAGAGTTTCATTTTTTCCATCAAAGCAAATACAGTAGGGGTATTGTTTTATTATAAAAAAACATTGTTTCTGTAGCAATGGATCTGATTTTTTAGGAAGACCCGAGAGGGCTTTAGAAGCAGAGAGGACTATATATATCAGTTTGTAAGCCAGAGGTGCAGGGGGGCTGTAATCTAGGATGTTATTGAATATTCCTCAGAGCTATTTTATCAGGATGTTTTCTATTATGTTTTTTTTTCTTGTTTGAATGTAGCATCTTTGATTTATGGATTCCTGAGGCAACACAATATCTGCTGTAAACTTGCTCATTTTTCATTGTTTATTATTCAGACACATCTAAATTCTCTTTGCAGAGAGGATCTTTTTTTAGTAAATTTTCATCTTTATGTTAAATCTTTTATTCTTCCCTTCATCATTAAACAAATCCTTTTTTTGATAGGTAGCTTTAATTCCTTTAATGACCATAATACTTATGATTCTGTTTCCCAATGGTCCATGACTGATCTACAATGACCTATGTTATCTTTTTCTTTCTTTAAAATCTTGTTGATCCCTGATTTTAAACCTAAGTTAAATTAAGTTGTATGTTACCAAGCTTATTCTTATTTGCAGTCTGGGAGTGACTCTTGGAGCTAACAATATCCTTTATTTTCCTTCTCTTTTGTTTCAAAGAGAAACTATCCCCATTGGAATTTCATGATGAAGAATTGAAAAATTGAAGCTAATTGGAAACTTGGGTCTTTAGAATCAACATCTGAAAATTATTTGGAACATTAAAAGTTTGAATTTTTTTTTTGTCTCTATTTGATGGTTTAAAACACATCAACATATGGCTCCAACTGTGGGACAATGACCCTTTGTGGGTTGCTGAGAATCCATAATATTGGTCCATTGGGTTATGGAGTCATCCCAATCTACTATCTTGATCCAACAAATGCTTATTGGAAAACTTCACTGACATGACAATATTATATACACGAGACAACAAAAACCTTCCTATCCTAGGCTAGTTGGAGAGAAAGGATACTCTCAAGTGTAAGCACATTTCCAATGTAGCCATGTACATAGCCAATTCACCTGATTACTTCCAACCATGATTAAGAATGTTGTTTCATTATCCATGTTCTGGACTTGATTAATAACCATCTTTGAATATCCTGGTCTACAATCATATTTTTAAAAAGAACCAACAAAAGACATTATCCACGATCCTATGAATGAAATACAATTGCTTCTTTCAATTGTTACATCAACGAAATTTTCTGTTGCTTCCATTTCTTTCCTTCCAAACACAATAATATTATTCTTCTGTGGTATTTCAAAGAATGGAAAAGTTATTTGCAAATTCTTTAGATCATCGACAACATTATAATTCATTTTTTCCGAGTCTTTTACTTCATTGTCTTTTTTTGGAGCATAGGTTACATGTCTAACACTTGTTTGAAGAGGAGAAACTTATGATATAGAATACCTTGTAAGTTTGTTTTGAAATTCGGAAAGATTTGGATCTTTTTTCTTCAGATCTAATCTCGACAACGTTTTCTTGAAAATGTCGGTCTTCATCTCTACATTTATCTTCTTTGATCCAATCTCCCTTTGAAAATAATAATGGATCAACATCCATTTCCATGGATTCTAGCCCCCTTGTAGCAGTTTCATTATTATATTCTTGAAAACAAGTATTTGATTCTATTCCTTGGGAATTTGATCATAATTTCTCTTTAATTGAGCTATTTTATTTTGCATTTGGTTAATGATTATTTTTAATTGGGAAATATGAATGTCTTCAAAGATAGTTGTTACATTCAGTGGTTGCTCTTGAAAGGTTCCTCTTCCAATCCCTTGCTCTTGAACTACTCTTGAAGTAGATGGAACTTGAGATGACAATGATAAATCTGTCATCTGCCTCTAAACTTTACCAAGAATGATTTCAGGATCAAATTCACTTTCTATCATGAAATCTTCAATTTCAGTCGCTCTTCTCATTGCTTCTTCCAAAGTTGTGGTTTCCAATGCTCTTATTGTATATTTCACATTTGAAGGTATTTCATTCATATAACATTTGAAAATAACTGGATCATTTGGGTGTTGAGATTGTGGAATTTGATGTCGGGTCTTGAAAAATCTTGAATTAAAATCTTTGCTTCTTTCAATATTTTGGAGATGAATCTGAGTAAACTGTGTCAAGAAAGTATGATATGCTATAGGCAGAGAAAACTTTGTCATGAATACATCTTTCATGTCATCAAAAGCACTGTTTGTGTTTTCTGGAAGAGAAAGATACCAGTCATAGGCTAGAGCAACTAATGTTTGGAGAAAGAGTCTCACCATCACATCATCATGCTTAATCAAATAGATATCACAAATAGTAAGGAGTCGATCTAAATGATTTTCGGGATCCATGATCCCATATCCATAAAAAATAGGAAGAACACCTCAAGGAAGAGTAGGCATTTGACGTTGCTCTCCATGCAAATTCAAAGGACTAAATCTTACCCTTCTTCTTGGAATTCTTTGTCCTTCATTTCTTTTCTCTTCTCTGTCTACCATTGATTTTGAACTTTGATTTTCAAAAACAATTCCTTTTCTTATTATCAAAAATGATTTGTATGGTTCCAACTCTCAAATCTTTATTGCTGTCTTCTTTGTATTTGAGCCTCTACAATTTCTTCTTCACAAACAAGGGCTTTCCATGCTCTTTCAAGGTCTTTCTTGACTTCTTGTTGTTGTTAAATTATGTAGTTGATGTAGAAAACTTCTTTATTCTTCAAGTTCAATTTGTATTCGAGGATGATTTGGACCTGTTTGGGTCATTTAAATATTTTTTGGTCTGTGAAACCAACCTTTGTTTCTCCCTAGTTGAGTTGTAAAAAACTTTGATCATTTTTTCTGTCAAGGGAAAATGACCAACATTTGAGAGAAAATATTGAGGGGAATAAGAAAGACTCCTCGTTTTTAAAGAGGTGGTTCTCCTCTCTTGATATATTGGAAGAATATTTGTATTGCTGTAGATGAATGCAATGGGTGAGTGCTAAAGAGAAAACCCCAATAGATCTTCCAAAAAATCTCCTATTGAGCATATTTATTAATCAAGCACATCATATTATTCATGGAAATAAAAGTAAATAAATACAACTGAAAGAGATTTGTACAGAGTTTGCTTTCGACAAATATTTTTCCTTCCTTTTAAAATGTTGTGGACCCAGGATCAATTACGACTTTGCAATATGGAAAAAAAGTAAAATGGATAGGTCATCAAAGAACTCTAGATGAGTATTGCATTTGAAATTGAAAAACGATTATAATGAGCACACTCCAAAAATCTCGCTGAGAGATCATTAAAGTTATGCCCCGAAATAATTCTTTGTGGTATAAATTAACAGTAATATCCCAAATGAAATAAGCTTGAAAATTTATGAAACAAGAGAGCTTAAACAACCTTAACGAAATTTCAATGACAATTACATAAACTTAAAATAAATTGCATCTACTTTTTACAAGCATGGATCTTACTCCTCTTGGCCTGAAATGTCATGGAGAATGTATAGAAGAATATTGAGAGAGTTTAGCATAAAAGAATACGAAAGAGAAAGTCAAGAATACTAATTCACAAATATTTTGAAAGGCAGAACTTGCTTCCAGCAAAAAGAACCCTATGGAAAACTCTCTAACGACCAATTGCCGACCCTTTGAATCTGCCTCTTCTTCTCTTTTGTAATCTCTTCTTCATCTTCTTGAAACTGATTTTAAGTTAGGGTTTTCCATTTTGGTGCAATGAAGTAATCCCTTTAGTAAATTTGATATTTGGTATTCATTCCATCATCTGGGACCCACTTTAGAAGCTCGAGAATTTCTTTAAATAAATCAATGAAAAGAATTTGTTTTTAAGCTCGAAATAGTCCCAATTTTAATTTAATTTTTAGGGTTTGATAAATGATATTTCATCCATGTAAACCACTTCCAATGTCCTTGATGGGTGTTGTATATGCACTAAAAACACACTAAAAACCCTCAATTAAATTGTCAACCCGGGGTAAGTAAACTTAGAGTTGTAGCAAAATATATACCAAAGGTAGAAGGGCTAGTAGTAGTATAGTCTAACTAAGGAAGTGGCTATCTAAGGGTTAATCTATTCAAGAAAAACTATCTAATGAGAAAACCCTATTAAGCAACTTGAAACTATGTAACCTAAGTATTTTTGGACCAAGGATCGATGGATAGTTCTAAGAAAGCAAGTAAAAACCCTATGTAAAGAAAACTAGTTCATAACAATAAGCAAAAACAACTATTAAGCATAACGATAAGCAAATAACAAAAACAAACTACTTAACTTGCCTAACTAAATTCAATGAGAAACTACCCTATGAAAACAAGTAAATAAACAAGCAAGCAACTATTTTAGTAAAACAAGTAAGAAAATAAGCAAAACAACTAGCTAACCTATTAAAGCAAGTAAACAACTAACTATTCTAAGATAACTTCTACTGCAAGTAATCTAGTTAAAACTTCTCATTGAACAACTATCTAACCTAAGAGGCAAGTGAACTATATTCTTAATTCAAACTTCAAAACTATTTCTAATTCATAAAAGGAAATCTATTTAATTGAAAGCAAGAAGAACTAACAACTAACCTTTAATCTATGATAAGCAAACTGCTTTCTAACCTATCAAAGAAAAAGACTATCTATCCTACAACAACAATAAAACCATCTTCTGATCTACGAAATAAAGAAACTATATTTTCTGATCTACGAAAGCAAGAAACTGTATCTTCTGATCTACGAAAGTAAGAAACTATATCTTAACCTATGAAAACTCAAATATAGTGTTGGTGGTTGTGTGAATGTCTCTGGTGTCGTATAATATCTTGATGGCACTTGAAAACAAAGGATAATTCAAGTGGTATAAGCTCTACATTGATCTCAATAGCAAAGTGAAAGGTATGGATTAAACAATCCAATGAGAATTTAGCCATTACAGAAACAATGTTAATTACCCCGCATATTCATGAAATTATTAACCATCAACAATATAACGAGATTATAATTTTATTTCTATGCGATGTAAGCAAACTTCATAATTAAATTCAACGATTAAATAAGAATCAGAATTGCAATCTAATCCTAGGAAATAAAGTACAAGAAATGAAGCTATGCTATATGTATCTTAACAATTCAAAATGTAATAAGGAAAATGCTTAAAACATAAATTAAAGCATGACATATAAAAAGTAAACTAACAAATACATTAACTAACAACTAGTTAAGCAAGATCCATATAAAAATGGAATAAGAAATCTATAATTAAAAACTGAAACTAATCCTATCCATCCATCAAATCCTTGTTAAAGAAGACATACGGTAAAACTCTATTCTATTTTATTTCAAACTCTGTTTTAAATTTAATTCTAACAACATAAAGTAAAACACAGTCTAATATCTAATTGCACATGGGGTTAGTCTATGAATTTTCAAATTCGTTCCTAACTACAAAATCAACGCATACTAACACAAGCCTTCATACTAACCTGCAAAAGAGAGTTAAAATGATTAAACTACAACTACAAATTAATTAACAAAATAACAATGCATGTATAGGAAATAAAAAGAGACATCTAAGCTATGAAATACATGAACAACTTAAAGAACAAGTACTAGACTACTGGTGGGCCCCCCAGCAAGTCGTGGTCACTTCCTAAAGGCACACCAAGAACTCAGCAAATCCATTTCACCATTAAAACTCAAAAACGCAATTTCTATATAATCTGGCAATGAAAAATGACAAAACAGAGTAAAATCGTGTTTGTCTCCAATACACTGGTTCTTCTACTGCTTAACTTCTATCTGACCACCACGGTGGTATTTATAATATTTACAGACCAAGTGGTCGACTGCAGGTGGGTCGAACCACTTCTAAATTCGACAAATGACATTAATGGTGCCCTAACTGCCGAAATAGAGCAAGCCGATAATTGCCTTGCTCAACAACTTAAATTGAGTTGTCAAGGGTTCAATAGCTATAGGGGGCAAGCACGAGAAAAACCCATGTTCCTGATTCGCCCACCATTGGCCGCCAATACCATAACCGCCAAATCGCCCACCATTTTTGTGCAAGATGCAGTGTTGGACGAAGTGTCGGATCGGGTACCGGATCGAGTACTGGAAGGAGTGCCGGAAGCAGAAACGTGATGCGTTTTTCCCTGTAACACCAAAAAACGTGAATTAGATCCTTCGAAACAAAAACACGTGGTGAATTATACTCAATATCAACATTAAACATGACTCATACATACCTGGTGTAGATCATATCATTTTAGCACAAAATTCTTCAAAAAGCTTCTCCAAAACATGAAAAAAACATATGTACATTCGGCAAAAGTGTCTATAACTGTCATAAAACTGATCATATCTCGGGCCCAACATTACCCCCACACTTACAATTTTGCAGTTCCCACTGCAAACAAAAACAAATTAACCCTCGTGACTAGGCTTGCTGAGGAGTATCAACTTTGGAAGCTTCTCCTTCTTGCTGTGAAGACTTTGGCTTGTGCCTCTTGTGTTGCTTCAATTGTGCTCTGAGGCTGCGGTTGGATTTGGTCATCTCATCAACCAAACGTTGAAGGGAGTTAACCTTTTCTAGAAGGACTGCATTATCATGATGAAGGTGTGTGTCTATTGTCTTCCTTTCTTCCAACTATTGGAGAAGTTGATGGTTTTCTTTTTGTAGCTTCTCAATGGTTGGGGCAGAATCAATGATCTCTGAGGAAGGCTTAGATCCTTTGAGGGATGTGGACAATCTATCAGTCTTAGGAGCTAGAGTAGGCATGGGTGAAGTAGGAGTGATGGGGGATTGGTAAGGATGTTAATATTATGGTAGCTTCGGGAGGTATGAACCTCTATTGTGACCTATGAAAAGACTAGAATCCTTTGGAAGGAAGCAAAGAATTAAAGGAAACCCTAGACAAGTTGTCGGTTGAACAAATATATTTAAATTGAATTAATTGATGCCCAGAAGGAGAAGTCAGCCCCAGTTAGACTAGCCAGTCCACTATAAATACAGGGCGTCGGTTTCATTATTACACATCTCAGCAGTTGCAGTGAGAGCTAAATCTACGCAGGCAGTTGCAGGCAACAAAAGTTTTGTGCACAAGTTTTCTAGGAGAGTTGGAAAGTGGTGCGCTAGCTTTTGGGTGGGATCATCTGTTTAGTTTAATTTCTATTTTCTTGCTTGGTGCATTTAGCCTCTCTTGGCTATAGATTGCTACCAGGATTCTCTTCTCGGTCAAGGTCAAGGTGCTCGGAGGGTGCATTTAGCTTGTGTTTGGGTGACGAGGGTATCGTCAATGGTTAAACGAGCACAATCCTCTATATTCTAACATGTTATGGGCTCACACCCCCTTCAGTCAGCCTAAAACGCTAGAAGGAAACATAACCGCTAGGTATTGAGCTCATTGAGGAACTGTCGCTAGAGTCACTACCAGGAGCAGCTTCCAAAGAACTGCAACTAGGGTTACTAACAGTAGCAGTTGCGGAAACCCTAATTCTCAGATCCGACACCTTGTGATGGAGCATCTTGCTCAAGGAGAAGATATTCAGATGCGCCCTAACTCATCGCACCTATTGACTTTCTAAGAAGAAAGAAATGACGAAGTTGAGTTTTTGGATCAAGGCATGACTAGTTATCAGTCAACCAAAGACATGTGCGAAACATTCAGTCTCTTACATTACTCAACACTTACTGGGACAATTGAAGACGATATGTGGATAATTGACAGTGGAGCTTCTAGGCACATGACGAGAGATCAAGCTAGACTCTCAGATCTAAATGAGAGAAAGACATCGTACAAAGTGGA
>SNQJ01S0032140.1:14020-26222 GCA_010110895.2 Picea sitchensis
CCAGCCAAAAGCATAACCAACCGATCAAGCCCATAGGCAATACCTCCATGAGGTGGAGCACCGAAATCAAGAGCTTCAAGTAAATAGCCAAAAAAAATTGTTGCCTTATTAGACGTATTCCCAGTCGTTTCCAGCACCGTCTCTTGGATCTCACGTTTGTAGATTCGCAAGCTTCCTCCTCCAATCTCAACTCCATTGTACACCATGTCATATGCCAAAGATCGAGTCGCGGAAAGATCAGACATATCATTTGGGTTTGGGGCCGTGAATGGATGGTGGAGAGGTTCAAGTCTCTGCTCGGAATCATTCCACTCAAACATAGGAAAGTCCTTCACCCATAAAATTGAATGTGCATAATTGTCAATCACTCCCATATCAAAAGCATCATCTGATTTACCCTTCGCAGATTGAATTTAGCGCCCTCATCGCTGATAGCAAGGATTTGACACCTGCAATATCGGCCTTCAACTATACAAAAACAGAACCAAGAAACATCATGGTCAAGGTCTCTTTTCCCACTGGATGTAATACGTCTTCCACCATTAGGATCGATCTCAATAATGTTCATTTTATCCAGTCGCTGCAATATATAGCGTGCTAAAAGACCATTTGAAATGTTTAATTCATTCCAACCGGCGAAGAAAAGGGTTTGAATTCAATAGCATGAAGGGAAAATGGAGACAAAAACTCCTCTTGGCAAATGTCAATGCTTCCAAATAATGTCATCGTCATGACTCTAGCTCTTAACAGCTCGATGACAAAAGGAGTTTCTTGATCTGTGTGCTATCGATACCAAATGTTTCTCCAACAGTTACTCGACTAAAAGAAGAAAAGACAGTCTCTGGGTTTTGTCCACCGACGCGTTGAGAAAAGTGTTTTGGCCCCATGTGGGCTCCCTTCGTGTGGCTTGGCGCTTAGCGCTAGTTCTAGCTTGACTTTTGTGTTATTGTGGCAGGTACTTGGCTGTTAGGCTCGTGGACTTGGAGCTTGGCCTTCGGGCCCCAATTTGTTTTGGTCAGTGAAACATATGAGGTGACCCTATTCAGAAGCCCGAGAGCTTAAGATTTACTAATAAAGCCAAAATTGGCTTTAAAACAAAATTTTGTATTTTTAATAAAATCGCTAGTACCCTGCATAGAGACGCGAGACCCAAAATTGGCTTTTAAAAGTGAATTCTATTCGCCAAATTTTAAAGATTTTTTGAAATTGTCATTGATGAAGCTGGCGTTGCGAAATATCCTAATTCACCGGCGCTGCAAAATGACCAAATTTTCTACTGCAAATTTCTATGCTAACATTTGGCTCCATGGGTAAATGGCACGCTTTCTACGAGTTGCCAAGAAATTTCAGACCAAATGCCTTATTTGTTTCATTCTTTCAACCTGTACTCTGTCTATGATGTGCTACAATCAACCAGAGATGCAAACTGTGAATTGTTCAAACCTTGAGAGCATTTCTGCTGATTATTGAAAACTAAAACACCTACACACTATAAACCAAATACAACTGGAAAAAAAATGCTCGCATATTGAGCTTATTTATACACACTCCTACACTAACCAGCAGGAGTCAAGCTGGTCATGTAAAATAAAATTTTCAATGTAGAAATGTAATCATTTTACTAACAACGTGGTCTTTTTCCTTGTGAGTGAATGAAAACAGGGATTTCTGCAGCAAAAAATGAATGAGTATCCAATATTTACAGCTTGAAAATGAAATCCTATCCAAAACTGGAGCATTGGAGACCTTTGAAAAATACAACTCCATGCAAAACACCACAGTATCATGAAATTCATGAAAAACCTCCAGCTCCCCACATTGTTCAGAGTAATGAAAACTTTCAGCAAGAAGCATGTCATGGTTCAGCTCGTCTGCTTCAACTTTAGTTTCTTGAGAAAATATATCATTTTGAAAATCATGGGAAACATGTTGAAAATCTTGAGGATTTTCTTCAACTATTCCTTGATTGCAAACACTCTGATTGGCAGATATTCAATATAACTTATTAAATTCCATACAACATCCTTCATATAGGAGATCATCACCATAACCTTGTTTGCAATAATTATTAAATGCAATATGAAAATCTTTCAACAACGACTGAATGCAAGCAGTCGAAAGAGATCTACACCACTCATGAGCCTTTTCTTCCAAGGAGTACCTGAAAATCTTGATCTGAACATCTTCGTGCATGATCTTAAGATGATAAATAAAATCATGGAAATCCAGCAAGTGTTCAGCTGGTATTTCCCAATATTCTCCTCTAAATCTGGGAATGCAACCTTCCCATTCATCTCTACTAGGCACTAGATTAGGGAAACCAACTATTTTTGAAAAATCATAGAAAGCATACCTCTGAGCTAAAATCTTGTCCATTTCAATTAGTGGAGTCATCAATAGATTTTTGAACAATGGAGTCGCCATGGTGAAAGATGAGCAGTCAGAACAATGTGTCCAGCATCAGTTCACCATTTAAAACTAGATCCCTTCGTTGTCGTTCTCCCAAGGAAGGTATCTTCACTTTCGTCCCCGGCAACGGCGCCAAAATTTTAGCTCCAAGAGTCACTCCCAGACTACAAATAGGAGTAAACTTGGTAACATACAACTTGATTTAACTTAGCTTTAAAATCAGGGATCAACAAGACTTTAAAGAAAGGAAAATATAACAGAGGTCATTGTAGATCAGTCATGGACCATTGGGAAATGGAGTCATAAGTATTATGCTCATTGAAGGCATTAAAGCTACCTATCAGACAAAGGAATTGTTTAATGATGAAGAGAAGAATAAAAGATTTAACATAAAGATGAAAATTTACTAAGCAAATATCCTCTCTGCAAAGAGAATTTAGATGTGTCTGAATAGTAAACAATGAAAATGGACAAGTTTACAACAGATCTTTTGTTGCCTTAGGAATCCATAAATCAAATATGCTACATTCAAACAAGAATAAGAACATAATAGAAAACATAGAAGACAGTTTGATAAAATGGCTCTGAGGAATCTTTAATAACATCCTAGATTACAGCCCCCTGCCCCTCCGGCTTACAAATTGATATATACAGTCCTCTCTACTTCTAAATCCCTCTCGGGTCTTCCTAAAAACTGAGACCCATTGCAACAGAAACATTGTTTTTTATAATAAAACAATACCCCTACTCTATTTGCTTTGCTGGCAAACATCAAACTCTCATAAAATCATGACAAACAAATACTATAATAATACAATTGTTAAAGACCCGAATTGTTGGAGTTTGTTGGAGTCAAAAAATGAACTGCTTCCTTGTTATCTGGGGGTTTTATGCCTTATGTTTCCTTTGATTATCTTCGACTGACTGAAATTTGCATTTGACTGCCACTTGTCCACAAAATCAGGAACAAATTCGAATTGGTTGTTGATATACTCAACTGATGCCTTGAAAGCAGGGATACTCTGCCACTTGTCTCCAGCTGCCCCATTTTCTGCCTTAGATTTTGGAGTGCTTGGAATCTTCTATAAAAACATTACATGCACTTATGTTGAAGGAGGGAGTTCGCACGCATTTCCTGTCAAATATTCATTGTGTTCTCCAAGATGTTGGGTTGGTTCATTCTCCCTAGCAAAACCTACAACACTTGGTTAATATCAGTCAAGCTAATATTGACCTTTCTACAGCTTTAGATGGTTGATATGATATATTTTCATATCTTTGGGCAATAATCCTTCTGATAAGGCTTCTTCACGATTATCACTCCAGCAGGAACCCATAAATCAAATGCAATGATACTATAAAGCAGAATATTGCACCAAAGTGTTTCAAATTTTATGTCAGTACATAAAAGGCAATACTGCATATTTGTGATCTCTCAATAAAGGTTGTCTCGGAATCTAGATTCAAAATACATCCATGCTTACTCAAGACTACCAACTGTCCAAACTTATCTAATTATCTTCTTTGTTCCAGGATGTTGAAGAGCCTCTAACCTAGACAACTTGGAAACTTTCAATCCTGTAATTGCTTTTGTGTTGTACTTGTAGAAAGAAAATTGTACCTCAAAGGCATCTGCTTCAGGTTTCCTGCCATTCTTTTATGCACTCTGTCTATTAAAAAAACCTGCAATGTTCATAAAGTATTCAAGCAATAACCTGAACATTTTTCTTATGTGTTTACAATCACTACTAGACCTTCCAATATCTTAATGAATTTGAAATCCCATACTTGGCAATCCTGGAACAGAAGTGTATAAAGAAAATTGGGGCTAGAAAGGAACCTTATCAAGTTCAAGAAAGAACATTGGAGAAACAGACTTAAAAGAAACTAAGTTCATATTGCACGTAGAATTCTGAGATGTTGTTTAAAACTAAAGCTATAAGATGACTCGGGACAATAATAGAAATTCCAAAATCATATCCTTCAAGCAACTTTCCCATGAGAGGATCAAAATGAGGAAAGATCTATGCTCCCATATTTGACCAGTTGTGACCAATCCCAGCAAAATGATATACCAAAAATACCCATGTGTGTTGTTAAGAACAAATACTATAAACAATGCCGCCACCTTTAAAATTGGAGTTGTCACTGAAGGTTCTGGAGACAATTACTAGCTTAAACTTCTCCACTAGTCAGTAAACCTCTCAACGGAATAGGAAAGTTCTTGAAGCTGCTTTGGATCAACTCTTGATGGTGTTTTTGTAAGTGAACATTGTGTTGTAGTTTTCTTTGGAAATGAAATAACATCTCTGATAGAGCTTTCGCCAGCCAAAAGCATAACCAACCGATCAAGTCCATAAGAAATACCTCCATGAGGTGCAGCGCCAAAATCAAGAGCTTCAAGTAAATATCCAAAATTTTATGCTTCCTGATTAGACGTATTCCCAATTGTTTCCAGCACCTTCTCTTGGATCTCACATTTGTAGATTCGCAAGCTTCCTCCTCCAATCTCAACTCCATTGTACACCATGTCATATGCCAAAGCTCAAGCCGTGGAAAGATCAGACATATCATTTGGGTTTGGGGCCGTGAATGGATGGTGGAGAGGCTCAAGTCTCTGCTCGGAATCATTTCAGTCAAACATAGGAAAGTCTGTCACCCATAAAATTGAATGTGCATAATTGTCAATCACTCCCAGATCACAAGCATCATCTGATTTACCCTTCGCAGATTGAATTTAGCGCCATCATTTCTAGTAGCAAGCGTTTGAGACCTGCAGTCTCGGCCTTCAACTATACAAAAACAGAACCAAGGAACCTCCTGGTCAAGGTCTCTTTTCCCACTGGATGTAATACGTCTTCCACCATTAGGATCGATCTCAATAATGTTCATTTTCTCCAATTGCTGCAATATATAGCGTGCTAAAAGACCATTTGAAATGTTGAATGCATTCCAACCGGAGAAGAAGTGGGTTTGAATTCAATAGCATGAAGGGAAAATGGAGACAAAAACTCCTCTTGGAAACTGTCAATGCTTCCGAATAATTCCATCGTTATGACTCCAGCTCTTAACAGCTCGATGACCTGTAACTTGATCTTTGTGCTATCGATACCAAATGTTGCTCCAACAATTACTCGACTGAAAGAAGAAAAGGCAATCTCTGGGTTTTGTCCACCGACGCGTTGAGCAAAGTGTTTTGACCTCATGTGGGCTCCCTTTGTGTGGCTTGGCGCTTAGGGCTAGTTCTAGCTTGACTTGTGTTACTGTCGCAGGTACTTGGTTGTTAGGATCGTGGACTTGGAGCTTGGCCTTCGGGCCCCAATATTTTTGTTCAGTAAAACATATGAGGTGACCCTATTCAGATGCCCGAGAGCTTAATATTTACTAATAAAGCCAAAATTGGCTTTAAAACAAAATTTTATTTCTTTTAATAAAATCGCTAGTACCCTGCATAGAGACTCGAAACCCAAAATTGGCTTTTAAAAGACAATTCTATTCCCCAAATTTTGAAGATTTTTTTAACTTTTCGTTGATGAAGTTGGTAGTGCAATCTCTTAATTCACCGAAGCTGCGAAATGACCAAATTTTCTAGTGCAAATTTATGTGCTAATAGATACTAAAATAAGGAAACTACTTATGTCTTAGTATCATCTTCTAACTAAATATCACTATGTCTCAACTTTGTTCCTCACTCCATTTTCCTTACTCTCCACACTTCATACTTATCCATTTTTGCTCTCTTTCCACTCTACTCTCCTTCTTCACTACTGATTTGAAAATGAGAGGTTTTACTGACAAAGTTTGCAAGTTAAGTTTATGTATCTTATGCACCAGATCGATAAGAATGTGAAACACATAAACTCATAGTTATTATGCGGAATTAACAATTATTAAGTGCAAAAATTAAAGAAGGAAGGACAGCAACAAGAGAGAAATAGAGACACGATAAGTTTGATAACAGAGTTCAGCAAGGTGTGTCTACGTCTCTGGTTCCCACTTCCAGTGGTCACCTCTTTATTTCTCTTTTCCAAATGCTCAATTACATCAAAAAGTTGATTACAATCTACTGCAAAAGAATTATGCATCTGTTGTACATGACCTCCATGATCATATGCAAAGACCTCACAAAAATCCTCTCTCAAATGGGATCAAAAGGCCTCTTACAACATGAGAACCGGAAAAAATGGGCTCTCTTCTATAAGCTTTATCTCCACATCCATGCAACAAAATCAATGTATCTTGATGGCACACAAGCCTGGTTTATGCAGAAAAAGAGTTGGGGTTGAATTCCCAACTTATCCCAACAATATGACCTCTTCCTGGACTCCAAATCCACTCGTTTTTGCCAAAACTCCACAAAAATCAGCAAAAATCCATTAAAATAAGGTAAAAACCCACTAAATTGGCAAATAATGGTTAAGCACCCAAAAATAGGGCCCTCGCATGGGTGACATGTGGCATGGTGCTAGACCCTTTAAGCCCCCATGCCCACACTGTGCCCCTGGTCATAGCCCCTATCATAAGACCTAATGCCCAACAGGGTGTGCCTCCCTTAGCCATGAAAAGGCGCTTAATGTTTAATTTTTAAAAAGTGGATATATTTCTAAAGTTTGGTTCTTGCATGTGTGGCTAGTGCATTAGTGCTAGGACTTTTTTATATTGATAGGTCATGGTTTCGACTCCCATGGAGTTATACAAAATTTTGCATTTGTCCTTTTTAGGCCCCATCCAGGGTGACACGTGGCACCTTGTGATTGGGCCATGTGTCAGCGCATGGTTGGCCAAAACCATACTATGTGGACCAATCACCCCTAGCCACTTGTCAACATCAGAAACTATGAAATGTCGAGATCTGAAATGCCATGTGTCAGTTGCAGGAGTTGCCACTTGTCGATCACAGAAGTTTCCAAGTGTCACATGTTGAATATGCCACGTGTCACTTTGACCCTTTGACTATTGACTTTTTAACTATTTGACCCAAACTTCGAATTGTGATAACTTTTGCATACGGACTCTGTTTTTCGATCTGTTTGCGCCAATGGAAAACTTGCGACAAGAAATTCGTGTTGGTGTATATTTCATGACCATTGGAAAACTTTTATTTTTGAGCATTTCAGATCCTCCCGGATCAACTACTCTCCATAGACATTTTTTCAATATTCCACACCATTTCCATACTTAACCTATTCCATATTTATCCATTTTCCATTTATATACTTAACCTATTTCCATTTTCATTATTTTTGTTTTCCATTTTCATTATTTCTTTTTCCATTTCCATTATTTCTATGTTCATTTTCCTATTTCCATTTTCCATTTCCTTTCCATTATTTCATTTTCCATTTTCCTTTCTTATTTTCCTTTTCCTTTTTCCTTTTTCCTTTTTCCTTTCCATTTTCTTTTTCCTTTTCCATTTTCCTTTCCATTTCCATTATTTCATTTTTCCGCTACCCCGTGACTTCTCAACACTTAGATACTTTTACAAATATTTTTAGAAAGTCTTATATCTGCATCCCTACCTCCCCCTATGACTTCTCAACACTTCGATATTTTTACAACTCTTTTTACCAAGTCTTACCTCCACATCCCTACCTCTCGCCTATATTTCCACCAACTTTTCATTTATTTATTTTTTATATTATTTCTTATCCTAAGTTTCTTCCCCCTTTTCTCGGGCACACCTCTGAATGACACGTGGTAGTGAGGTGGACCTATCGTTGGATGACATGTGGAAGTGAGGTGTGTTATCACCAAAAAATGGCTCACTACAAATACAGACAATGGATAAAGAAACAATTAACACAAACACAGCATACTACCAATATTTATGGAAGGATTACATTCATTTTGGAAAGACAATCATAAAACTATGTAAAAGTGGTTCTGAAAATCCACCAACATTCAGCCAAAGCATCGCACGCACATCTGCGTGGGATAACACGGTGTACGATGCGCACAGTACGTGGAGTGCGCCACTGACAGTCGAAAGACCTGCATGGATGCAGAAACAGAAAATTGATGAGTTTGGTTGGGCCTCAACCACTTTTGGGATGAAGGGGATCTCTCCCATACCCAAAATATCCCCAAAATTTCACCTTGGGATCACCAAAAAATATGGGAGGTACCTCCAAGGGCCTCCCATTCACATTTGGAACTAGTTAAGAAAAATATTTCTATCCTCCTATAAATAAAGGGCCATTGTATGCAAAATAAAAAGAAGCATTTGAGTATTGTTATGCTGCTCATTTTTAGCTTTGGGAAGCCATCTTCCTCTTAGAAATATTTGGGGAATCCATAGCAAGTGTTAGATCTCTCTCCTCTTGAGTATCCTATCACTCTTTTCTTCACCATTTTCCTTTGTTAGTCATTGATAGTAGAAAGAAGACTTTGTTCTTGGAGACTCAAGAGCCTTCCCAAGGAGGAAGAGGGGACTCATAAGTTCCCATATTTATCCGAGTATCAATACGAAGATCAGTTTACTTGGTATATCTCTCTTATGTTTTCTTTGTACATTCATTTCAAGTTATTTTTTCCTTAGTTTAGATTTATTTCATTGTTGTTTATCTCTTGTTTCTTTATGTTAGTTGAGTCACTAACCAACTAACTCGTTGTTGTGCTTTCTGGATAGCCTAACTAGATCGTTAAGGGACCTCCTTTTGCTCACCCTTGTGCCAAAAGGAACCCAATAGATTGGTGACCATACTGGGGATTGGAATCAAATCCCCAATTGAGTTGTTAGAGTGTTCTTTCTTACTTGTTTGCATGTGCAGGGGTCAAAACCAACCTAAACTCACCACTGGAGAGCGGGATTTCACCCCATAGTGAGAGAATTTTTTCAAACATATGTCCCGCCAACATTCATGCATGCACGTGGGTTTGGGACAAACAGATGTGTGGTTCATGCACATATGTGCTCTGTCATAACAATCGAACCGCTCAGTCTGTGCACTATGTGCGACTTTTTTTTGTTTTGTCGCGCACTTGTCTTATTTTTTCAAAATTGTAAGGCTTGAGTTGCCCACTGCCACTCAGTTGTTTACATTTGATTTTATCACTTTGTAAAATCTAGTACAAGCAGGCTAAGATCTCATTCTTGCATCCATAAACCCCACATCACACATAGATGATTAGGGAGACTAAAATAAACCATAATATCTTTGATTTCCTTGATTGCCACGTGGATGGCTTAAGAGGTCTTGCATTTGAATTTCAAAAGATTTCATTTTACAAAGTCATCACAGTAAATTGGGACTAGAAGACCATCTAAACCAATCTTAGAGTATGTTCTTTCCTTGCACCTTAGTGTTATTTTGGAAATCAGAAAAAGAGGTTTCTTAGATAAGTCTCCACCTCCCTTGGTAAATCAAATCACTTGCAAAAAATAGGCCAATCCTCTCCACTTGTTGAAAATTAAATCTTAAAAGAGTTGTAAGGGCCCATATGCCCACATGCATGCAATTCTATGATAGTTTTCAAAATTTTAGAGTAAGTCACCTAGGAGTTTAAAGAAGTTGTAAGGGCCCACACATGCTCACATGCTCACAATCTAGGACTAGTTTCAAGTTTTCTAGATTACAAAACACCTTAGGAAGATAAAGGGTCCAAGTAAAGATTATCATATCCGCCATGATAGCTTAGGATTTCCTTTCATTTGCAAGGGTCATTTTGAACAAATTTAGTAAGTTATCTAAACAAGAGAAGTAAAGGACCACACGATGTCCACCATGCTAAAATATTGAATTTAACTTATCAAAAACTTGTTTCACCACCACCATTCCTTGGACACACTCTCACTTATTCAAAAACCCTTTTTCTAGATACTTGAAACTCTTGTGGGATTCATTAGTCTATAAAAGGGTATTTGTGCACATCCTCCATAAAGAACGAAGTTGGTCCATGACCCCAACTTCACAGCCCTCTTTTTCATTTAAAAAAAAACCATAATAAACCCACTTTCTAAGCCTCCACAGGAGGAACACAAAATAATTTGGTAGTCTAAGTTACGATGTTGGGGATAAGGATCCAAATAACTCCCCATCATCATTCTTCATTTGAAACTTAGAAAGTTGTGAATTAGGGTGCCAAAATCCTCGCACTCAAGCATTCATATACCATAAGGTAGGGAGACACCCATGAAGGGTCGAAGGTTGAGGTCCAGTTGTTATGTGCATGCCTCCTTGGGTCACTCAACCCTTGGAAAGAATCCAGCCTGTGACCGATTTCTAAGGCCAAAAATCTAAATGTCGTGCTTGATGGAGGTAGCCTAGTAGCCAAAATTTTGGATTTATCTACCCAAGGTGGCAGTTGTGGGATGCAATCGCACCTTAGTCAGATTTTGAACGATTGTTGGGAAATATCACCGACACTTTCGAGATATGCCCCCTTCACCCCTCATTGTAACTGATTGTTCATCCCTTGACTAGTTTCTCCTCAAGTTGGTTCTGGCCCCACTGTCGAGAGATTTTTTGGAGGTCTACTGTTATTTGAGAGGAAGGACATTACATCGAATAGGAAACATGCATTTGATTTTTATTCCCCCTCGAGGAGTTAGAAAATATCAAACCACTTTTCATATTGTCTTGATGTATGATTTTTTCACCACTTGAAGTACATGCAATTTTATGAATACATTGTTTAAAGTAATTTGAAAACATCTTGTCCTACCATTCCTCACCACCATTTTCACACACCCTCTTCTGAGCTAGAATCATAGGGGAACCATAGTATCCCCGTCTTTCTAGATGCTTCAGAAATTTACCCCCAATTTTGGGTGGTGTTCCCAATTTCGTTGAGACATCAGCAGTACCATCACATACACCATTTAGTTCCACGTTACTAGGTTTAGGACTACTAGGAGCCACTTTGCTTAGAACCAATATCCCAAGAAATTCCCAAACAAACCCTCCACCACAAGGAGGTGGAGCCCAAACTTTGCCACAAAGTACAAGCTCCCAAGGAACCACTTCCTCCCATATCATGGCAAGACCCACTCCTATCATGCCCTTTTTGGCTTCACTCAATATCCATGATCTAACTAAATTGATGAATGATCCCATCTTACATGACCCCACTTGGCCAAATATTCCCACAAAACTACCTTCATACATCCCTAAGTTTGAAGGGAAAGCCAGAGAGGACCCCACCAACCATGGCATGTCCATCCACTTGTGGTGTTCTTCCAATAGCATAATGGAATATTTCATTCATCTACGATTATTTCAAAGTACCCTCACTAGCATAGCAACCAAATGGTATGTGGACGAAAATTCTAGAGCCCACCCAACATTCAAATCATTATCCAAAGCATTCCTGTCATTTTTTCAACTTCCCATTCATCATGATATTGGGTCTGAAATCCTTTCATAATGCAATTAAAATACCGCTGCACACATTTCATACCATATTTTCAAATGGCGTAGACATCGTAACCTTTGTAAAGCAGACACCACCCCACAGCAAAGGCTATATCGGTTCCTTCGATCACCCATTCCCACCCTTGCTAAATATGTGGTCACGGCCCTCCCCCAAACTGAAGATGAAGCTATCACTAAGGCTCAATAGTTTGACCTCATCTACTTTGAATCCGGGTACCTATACATTGTCCTTCCAGATGCTCCTTGTCCTTTTCCCTTTGGTCAAGACAAACTGGGAACATCACATGTTGTTAATGGGTTGATTAGCTCTGTGGATCATACTCAACCACATGCACAGACAATACCCACATATGGGACCAACCCATACTTTCAACCATATGGGGGAGTTT
The DNA here is from genome assembly GCA_010110895.2 of Picea sitchensis. Taxonomy (NCBI): domain Eukaryota; kingdom Viridiplantae; phylum Streptophyta; class Pinopsida; order Pinales; family Pinaceae; genus Picea; species Picea sitchensis. Next base: position 26,193 of record SNQJ01S0032140.1, read on the forward strand.
AATATTACCCTCCCCCACCCCTCCCACACC
>SNQJ01S0032140.1:30922-54362 GCA_010110895.2 Picea sitchensis
CGATATAGAATTCATCGACACCCAATTGGATTATAATATCCTATTTGGATGAATATACATGTACGCCATGCAGGTTGTAGCTTCCTCAGTCTTTCATACCATGATATCCCCCCGCAATGGGAAAATTGTTACCATTGATCAATTGACCCACCATGAACCCAACCAATCAGGACACATTAATAGCATATTGTCATTGATCCATTCTAGCGCTGACTTAGTCCCAATGATATATCTCAGACCAGGAATATTTCATGACCCATATTTTATTGGTACATACCAAGGCTTCCCACCCCCCACTACGGTCGTTGTGTGCACCGTTACAGCTGATGGAGTTGAGATTCTTTACCGCCCATCCATGGAGAACTTAGCAGACTCTACTACCCTTCCCACCCTGATACTTCCTGATAAACTCCCCATATAGACTCCTCATGATGGAACATCAAAGAACTCACCACCTATGGGTCAAATCCCCATTTGGCAGACGGTCCCACAAGACATCACCCAAATTCCCTTCTTTTAACCCCCCTGGAGTAACAACATACCAAGTTTTTGCCACCCTCACTTTACCTAACATGGTCATTTCCATCCCTGTATGGTATCTAGAACTACCAGGTATGGTACCAAGTTTATCCCTTCCACCACAATCTGCAGCCCCATTACCGCACTCAGTGGCTCACCCAACCACTTACGCGAACGGTGACACAGTTGGAGGTAATATTACCACTACAGGACAACCTACCTTTGGAACAGGGGGTAGTGCCACCAACTAACAAGGCACATGTAAAAAGAAGGAACAACCCCTCCCTTCCCCACCCCGCATACCACCTCCATGTGCCTTGTGCAACACTTTTGGAAACCCTATCAATAAGTTACGGAATCTATTTCCAAAACCCATAAGTACACCACTACTACCCACGCCAATAGCACTATCAACCTCACTGGAACCTTCCTCCTCCAAACCTCCCAGTTTGAGAACCAAGCATGCTTGCACCATTTGTCCTCAATGTGGCCATTATACGCACCATTTCCCAGCCCTCCCTCAGTTACGGGACACTCTAACAGCAGTACGCTAGACCACATTACCTAATTCATCCCAAACCATCTCATTGGTACAACCAATTACTGACATTCTATATGTTTCTACATCAATAAACGAGTGCATGTGGTGCCCTTGTGAACTATTCTACCATATGGACCATTACACATTTCGTTGTCCACTCATCATTAAGGGACACACATGTTGGAGGGCCTCCCTCGTGCCCATTCCACCAAGTGTACCATCCTCGGTGCACATGACTATAAAAAATCACCTTACAAACAGTCAAGAGTCAAGACAGGACCACTTCCAGTCTGTTGACCCCTCTATCCATTCCACCACGACACGAGGACTTCCTCCCAAACCCCCCCAACTCCCCTATAACATTGGTTTGTGAGATTCCCCCTCCTCCATACCACAATACATATAGTTCCCATATGGATATTTGGTTCATGACGTCTACTAAAAACTCCTCAGCATTCCCCATAGGTCCATCTACCTAATGAATAAATAAAGATATACAACCTTTACCAACTACACCCACGAATCTCGATACCCCACTCACAACAGTTACAGACTCCTTGTACTCCATCACCTTTAAGTCCGATGAAGAAATTTTAGAAGTCCTATGAGCACCTGATTACCCCTAGGATGATTCTCATCATTTATCCCTGTTTTCGTCCCACAACGCCTTCCACCCACCACCAGACACCCTTCTATGTATCATTGAAGCGAAAGATTTCATCCCTTCTGGCAATGCATATTGGCTCAAAAATATAATACCCACCCCCGATGCATTTGAAGAAGGTAACATGACCAATATCTCACCCACCATCAAAATCGACATTTCATTCAAACCCAATGTCATGGAAGAAATCACCCTAGGGGAAGCATGCTCCCCAGAGGAAATCATAGCGTACAAAACCTTATTCTAGGAATATTGATATGTGTTTTCCTGGTCATTCAGTGAAATGTCAGGGTTAGACCCAGCCATTGTTGAAAATTTCATTGACACTTGGCATGGCATTGCCCCTATCCACCAAAATCAATGCCCCCTTAACCCTTCTAAATCCATGGAGATCAAAGCCAAGATCGACAAACTTCATATTGTTGGATTTATATACCCCATTGCATAGACATCCTGGGTTTCCAACCCTATTTTGATCAATAAAAAATAGGGCACCATTCGAGTCTACACAAACTTTTGTGACCTCAACTAAGCCTATCCCAAAGACTACTTCCACACTCCCTTCATTGATCAAGTCATTGATGCTTGTGCCGGTCATGAAGTCCTCTCCCTCATGGACAGATTTTCCGGCTATAACCAAATCCAAATATGGTAGGCAGACCAATGCATAACCTCATTCACAACCCCATGGGGTACCTTCGCCTATCGAGTTATGCCCTTCGGACTCAAAAACTTCAGCGGCACTTTCCAACACACAATGACATATTCCTTCCACGATATTTCTCACATCATCCTTTCCTACTTGGATGACCTCACCGCTCGATCCAAGAAATGTTCCCAACACATAGAGGATCTACGAATCATCTTTGAACGTTGTCGAAGGTACAACATACAGCTCAAACTGCTTAAATGTGTCTTTTGCGTCACTACAGGCCGCCTGTTGGGATTCATATTTTCCTAGCATGGTATCATCGTAGACCCCCTTAAAGATTAGGCCATCAATGAGATCCCCCCTCCCAATAAATGACGTCAATTGCAAAGCCTTCAGGTAAAAGAAAACTTCTTATGGTGTTTCTTCCTGGACTATGCCATATGTGCCCACATATTCCTATGCATACTTGCCGAGACATCGTATTCCATTGGGACCATCACACCCAGACCGCCTTTGATTCACTAAAGGAGGCCCTCAACAAATCCCCCTTAATAATTTCCCCAAACTACGATAGGGATTACATACTCTACCTAATAGCTTTCGACGTCTTGGTTGTCGGAGTACTCGTTCAGGTTGACAACGACCAATGTGAACATGTTATATACTACATCAACAAGAACCTCTCTGGGCCACCCCTCAAGTACAACCATGAAGAGAAGATATCCCTTGTAGTATTTCTCACAGTTCAAAAGTTGCACCATTATATATTGCTTTGTACCATTAAAGTAATCATTGATTCCAACCCCATGCATTACCTCTTGAGTCGTCGCCAGATCAATGGAAAATTTTCTTGTTGGATCGTCATTCTCCAAGAATATGACCTAGAGTTTACCACCCCAAAGAGAAAGAAATCCCTCATTCTTTCCAATCTCTTTGTGGACTTACCATGTGACTCTACAGACAACCCGATCAATGAGAACTTCCTGGACAAGCATGTATTTCTCATATCATCAACAAACCCCTAGTACAGAGATATTTTGGTCTACCTTCGCACTCAAAATTTTGGTCCACACTTATCTCGCGATGATCGTCGTCACATTCAACAACGAGCCTCACAATACCTCATCATAGGAAATGTTCTCTACCATAGAGGCATCGACACGCTTCTTCGGCGATGCCTCACCTTAGAAGACATTGAGACAGTTTTGAATGATTGCCACAATGGGGCATGCAGTGGTCACTTATTTGGCATGTCCACGGCCCAAAAAATCATTCAGGAAAGTTAATTTTGGCCCAAATTATATCATGACTACATCCATCCAGTTAAACGGTGTGACAAATGTCATTTATATGAAAAAAAGGCTTAGGTACCACCTGCCCTCTTACACCCCATAATCACTGTCAACCCCTTCTATAAATGGGGCATCAATTTCATGACATGCAATCCTTCGTCCAACAATGGAAACAAGTATATTGTATTTGTCATTGAATACTTCACCAAACGGGTTGAAGCAATACCCACATTCAACAATACGGTCGACACCACGGCACATCTTTTCTTCAACCATGTCATCTCTCACTTTGGGGTCCCCCTACAGCTAGTCTATGACCATGGAAAGCACTTCGAGAATGAATTATTCATGAAACTATTGGCCAAATTCGGATTCACCCATGAATTATCCTTACCCTATTACTCATAGTCCAATGGGCAAGTCGAGGCTATCAACAAGGTGCTCAAAACTATGCTCCAATGCACTGTTGACAAACACAAAACCAATTGGCACCATATGCTTTTTCTAGCTTTATGGGCATATCGGACAACTCTCAAGATGGCCACCAGTTTCACACCCTTCCACTTAGTCCACGACATTGAATCTATCCTCCCCATCGAGTGTGAAATCCCAAAATTATGCACAGTGATCGAGCTCTTTCCCAATACATCGCCCCTAGAGAAATGGTTGTTATCCCTCGAATCTCTCGACAAAGATCGACGGGAATATTTACATAACAATGAAGCAGCCAAAAAATGGATCAAAGACACCTTTGACCGCCAAGTTAACCTTTGGTCGTTTACCAAAGGTGACCTTGTGTTGGCCTACGATATCACCCACGATACCCTCGGCCACGGAAAATTCGAATCCCTATGGAAAGGACCCTATGTCTGTTGTCATTGCCTTACTAAGGGCACCTACATTTTAGGCCACCCCAGAGGCACTACCCTCAAGGACCCAATCAACGGGGTATACTTGAGTAAATTCTACCCCTGAGTCTAACCATTTTACCTTAGGCTTTCCTTACTTTCCTAGTTGTTTTTAGTCTTTTTTTATCTCTCTCATTATGTGAGCCTAATCCAGTACCTTGTGTCAAAAAATGAATTTTCCATTCACTTACCACATCAGGTTCATGGATGGAGCCAATTGTTGGACCTAGAATCTTGCTTCGGTAGCTTGGGCTATTTACACTCTGGACCATGTGTTGCTCCACTCTAGCGGCATATGTCTTATCCCTGCCACCAATAACCAAGCTGAATATGTAGTCGTCATTGTCCTTCTCTCATAATCCAGTCACATTTGTATTTTCCACCTCAATGTACTCTTAGATTCCCATCTCATCGTCCACCAGTTGAACAACGTGTATTGTGTCGTTGCTCCATGTCTTTATCGCAAGTACCTACAAGTCAAACTTTTGCTACGAAATTTTGAGTCCATCACATTTGCTCATATTTCTAGAAACCACAACCAGATGGCAGATAACATAGCTAATCAAGTACTAGATTGGAAATTATCACATTAACATACATATTGCATTCATCCATACACAGTTAAAATAAAAAACACATAGCAAATACACACACACACATATCTCAAGGGGTTTACTCATATATATAGATCGTTTATGTGTTTGATACAAAAAATCAATACATACATGCCTTAGCTCCATGGCTAGACCCTCTCATCATATCCATACAAAAAGGGAGTTCCAATGACTCCTACATAATACAAAAATAGGCCCTGCATGTATCTATTATTCCTAACACCTAGGGCAACCCTAGCCGAGGTACATCACCACTAGTCAGTGGATCTCCCCCCGACATAATATCCATAGCAGGAATCTGCCCTGTCATTATTGCACCTGCAACCATTGCCTAACGAATCACTGACCATCGGTGTGGGTCCCCACCAATAGATAACTCTAGGACACCCTAATCCAGGATTCAAACCCACAACCCCTCGGGCACCCCATCTAGTACACCCTCCAGGTGCCTCCTCATCTCCTCCATGTCTCGGTCCCCTGCCCCTGGCTCAACTCTATCCCAGCCCCCCACTGGTCCTTCTCCGTCGGCATGGGTTGGTCCTACTCCTACACAAATGTGTATGGATATCATAGGCTCTCCCGTGCGGACCAACTCCCACTCAAACAAATGGTCAAACGGCCCTCCGTACGACCTCGCCTCCCCTCCCAAAAACACACCTACGCTATGTACGAGGTTTTGACAACTTACCTGGGTCTCTTGCTACTCGAATATGACCTCGTATGCCCTCCCACATTTCTCAGACTTCCACAGCATCAAGTATAAATGAGGGGGTTATGAGGACCTCATGCCCTTATATACGCCCTCTACCCCAACTTCCTTGTGTCCGATCAAAATCATTCAAGCTCTGTTTCTCACACTATTCGCGCCCATGGGATCCAGATTCCCTCACCTTCACAATGGTACTCTTAGATTCTCATTTCAGCCTGGAGCCCCAAGGACCCCTTTTTGGCACCCCAGGCACAGGTATGCATCCCCTGTCCACATTTAATTCTCACGCAATTGTTATATATATGTTTTATTTTCAAGATATGTTTCACATTAGGTGTTTGGTTTGAATGTGCAGGTCCTCATCTGTGGCCCCCTTCATGTTGTCAGTCATGGGATCCCTTGGCTCCTCCACGTATATATTCCAAATCAGCATATTATTCAACCCTCTGCTCCTAGTTGCATTTCCCAATCATTCCCCTTGATAAGTATCCTCAGGTCCCCACACCCGGATCTACAGTATTATCACCTCCATTTGCATTCAGGTACTGTCATCCAATAGCTCTCTCACCTCCATGAGTTGTCCCACATATATTTATCCCTTGGCATATTGAAACTCATGGTGTTCTATCCATTAGGATCAGGAGTCCTGGTAGTGTTACACCCCCGAGTAAGAATCTCATACTTCTTCCTCATCATCATGCTAACCACCCCATTATGGACTCCCACCTTATGCCTTTTTGGTTACATTAAGTCCACTTATGTATTATCATTAACCTTCCAGATCGTCGACCATCACTTGCCCATCTGCAACATCATCCTCCATTCATCTACCTAGTACAAAAACTAACCAATGGGTCCCCCACCCTCCATGAGTCTCTACTTGTGCCTTATATAGGCCAAGTCATACTCCATTGGGGCACCCATTTTTGTACATGTACTTTCAACCCCATTATATATTCATTTGGTAATTGTAAAAATCAATTTTTACCTTTCAGTAAGTACAGTAGAGTTTGGCCATTACACCTGATGGCGTCTTTTTCCCTTGGCACATCGCAACCCATGTTACCCTTGGTTGGGGATTCTCACTACCCTCACACCCTCTGCAAGACATTTGTATCCAAGAGAAAATGTTGACCACCTATAGACCTTTGTGTCCCATATCACTCTATATTTTGACCTATATTACATCACCTTGCAGTCTCACCCCTTCAACATAATTTTCCCATATCTTGTCGTCCCCCCGACACTAGATAGTATATTACGGTTGATTCCATCCATAAATCCCCCCCCCAACCAAGGGAAGTTCTGGAATCATGTATATTCCATACATCGTTCATGATCATCACCCCCTTTTACTAGTACCAATACAGTTTATGACACCACGATGATCCACCCGGATATCTAGAATCCCTTTACTTCGTCTCATCGCGTTGCTTTTTATGTCGACATCAACAAATTTCCAGAAAAGTGACAGTATCTTGTCTCTCATTCCATTGAAAATGAGTAGCCTCGGAAAAAATAGAGAGAGTCTTAATTTCTCTTTGATGTCGTTGATCCCCATGACATTCAACTCCAGCACAATCTCATGTTACGGTGGATCTTACTTTGAGACCATTGTAGTATTTAGCAGTGATTGAAGACCTCTGAATTTTATTAGGCCATCAATGCCTCTGAGTACTTCACCACTAGATTTAGAGCCAATTTCTTCATCGGAATCGTGACCTTTTGTTTCTAACACCCCTGAGGGCGTTGCAGATATCTACTTTGTTATCAAGTTCAGTTACTACTACCTCTTTTTGGTCTCATGATACGAGCATGGGGCATGCCCACCTCATTTGTACAAACACTTTTTGTTTTTCTAGCCTACTTTGTATTGATCTTTCATCCCCTCTCCCTCCGATGGATGACTCCCACAGCTCCTCAAGTCTAGGTTTTCTCACTTTCTAAACAATGTCATCAACACCAAAAGAAACTATGATGTATTTCGGCTATATGTATGCTCCTAACCTCACACATCAGGGAGCATCTGTTATCACCAAAAAATGGCTCACTACAAATACAGACAATAGATGAAGAAAAAATTAACACAAACACAGGATACTACCAATATTCATGGAAGGATTACACTCAGTTTGGAAAGACAATCATAAAACTATGTAAAAGTGGTTCTGGAAATCCGTGCACATTCAGCTAAAGTAGTGCATGCACATCTGTGTAGGCTAACACGGTGTACAATGTGCACAGTGTGTGGAGTGTGTCACTGACAGTTGAAAGACCCGCACGGACATAGAAATGACACATTGATGAGTTTGGTTGGGCCTCAACCACTTTTGGGATGAAGGAGATCTCCCCCATACCCAAAATTGCCCCCAAATTTCACCTTGGGATCACTGAAAAGGGTGCGAGGTACCTCCAAGGGAATCCCATTCACATTTGGAACTAGTTAAGAAAAATCTTATGTTAGTTGAGCCACTAACCAACTAACTCTTTGTTCTTCTTTCTGGATAGCCCAACTAGATAGTTAAGGGACCTCATTTTGCTCACCCGTGTGCCAAAAGGAACCCAACAAGGTGGACCTATCCTTGAGTGAAATGTGCCATTGAGGACCTATCATGTGTTGACACGTTCCAGTGACATAGACCTACCCCTAGGTGACAATGGGTGGATAGAGATCATTGGATAGTGACATGGCATGATTACTAGGTGAAGATGTGGCAATCAAAAGATATTGTGTGCATAAGCCACGTGGAGTTCTATGGATCTCTCTACCTTATATACAAATAATATGGAGATGAAATTTCTATATAAATATTCCAAGTGCACCCTCTCACAATGCATGTGGGATAAAGAATTCGAATTAGGAAATCTAAGGCTTAAAATCCATGAAGACAGATCAAAAGTGGCTAAGTTTCCATCTTCTGGAGCTCATAAATTTTGATCACGACGTCCGATTTGACAAAACAAGAGCTCGTCAGAAAGGTAAACATACAAAGAACACATTGGAAGTCGTTTCAATGGCTGAAATATCAATTATTAGGCCCTAAAAATTAAATTATGGTTGAGACTATTTTTGGGCTTAAAAACAAATTGTTTTTGGAAAATTGATTTATTTAAAGAAATTCCTGAGCTTCTAAAGTGCGTCCCATATGATGCCACGAATACCAAAGCTCATATTTACTAAAGGTATTAATTCATTGCACCAAAATGGACAACCCTAACTGAAAATCAGTTTCAAGAATATGAAGAAGAGATTACAAAACAGAAGAAGAGGAAGATTCAAAGAGTTGGTAATCGACTATTAGAGAGTTTTCCATGTGGTTCTTTTGGCTAGAAGCAAGTTATATATTTCAAAATATTTTTGAATCGGTCTTTGTTGGATAGGCATTTTGGATCAATTCTGACATTTTTTGGATCTACGTCAGAATGATAAAAAATCAGTTATAATTTGGACCGAAGTATGTGACACGGAGCGGATTTTAAAGAGTCAAAACACGCAACAGAAGGAAAAGCGATGGAGTGGCATGCGAGAGGCAGAAAATGGTTACAAACTGTTAGGATTTCTGGGACAGTTTTTCCACTTAGTAACAATGTTGTAATGGGATTAACCCTACTTCTTATGTATAAATATGTAAAAAAAATAGGTAGAGGAGTTCGCCATTGAGAAATGAGTTATGCTATGTTGAGTAGTCAATGAAATGATGTATGGTTGAGGGTTTGAGTAATGATCGTTGATGAATATTTTTTTAAGTATAGTGCACAGTTGTAATAAGGATTTTTAATGACTAATACAAGAAGCCATTCGTTGTGGACGTAGCCCAGATTGGGGTGAACCATGTTAACCCTTGTGTCTTGTTATGATGCTTTATGTGTTGTGCTTATGATGAATGTGATCTGTTGAACATGAATAGTGTGCAATGACAATAAAAGTTTAGTATTATGAATGTACGAGAGCATAATTCCACACACTAAGAGAACTGATGAATGAATGAATGTTAAGTAAGTAATGTTGCGCACAGGGTATGTTGTATGATTAGTAAATGATAACTAATGGAAAGTGTGCACAAGAGTAGATGGTTAGTAGGAACATGTTGAACACCTCATTTCCCCTCATCACTGCAGAAATTTGGTTCATGCAACCCCTCTAGATGCCTTGGGTGAGACTTCACTTGCTTGCAAGTGATGCCGAAAGGGATGGTATCTAAGGGTTTTGTTGGTTGTTAATAGTATGAACCTGGGGTCTTCCCTGTGCACCAACAAATAGTTCCATTGTTGGGATCGAGATCTATAATTAAGGGGAATTTTTTGGAGGTTGAATATGCAAGATATCACGGAACGACTATAAGGAAGCAGTGATAATTTTCTAGGGAACAGAAAAGGAATCCATGACTCAGTGACGAACAATGGTTGCAAAGGTATGTATTCACAGATTTGCATGAAATTTTCTTTGGCAAATTCCCAATAATATTGAGTGAATGGTTATAGAGGTTAGTTGAGAACGTTGGAAGATATAAAATCGAGGTTCTAAGAAATGGGACCCCTTATAGTTGAATACGGTAATTAATAAGGTTTCTCACACAGTTGACTTCTTGTTGAATAGTATACTAGGAGGTTACATTACAGAATTTGTAGTAGATTGAACCCATTCTTATAGTGTCACAAAAAGGGAGTTTTTCAAGGGGTCGCGGGAGATATATTTGAACGCGTTATTTACTTGGATAAATATGTTGTTGTGAGAAAAATATGTTATGAAAATGGAATCTGACTGTTAGGGGTCTCCGCGCACACAAGGGGACTGGGGGGTGACCAGAGGATTATCTGAGAGTGAAAGAGATGAAAGGATGGAATGAGGATTATGAGATAAGGATACAATGAGTCAGATGGAGAGATTGGAGTATTGTGTTGTGGGGAAATGTTTAGGTATAGTAAGAGGGGTATTGTGGCTGAGAGGGAAGAGAAGCATAGTGAACTAGTAAATAGAGACCCCGGTGTAGTGCTCCATATCACACTATATAGAGAAAGAAAGGGGAAAGAACTAGAAAGGTATATTCAGTACAGTCCAACAGTTGAAGGAAGTCCCTCTTGGATCGAAATCTGAATCGAAACCATGACCCCTTGTGTGTCGTTAAGAATTGAAACATGAACCGGAATTTGTTCAAGAGCAATTGTAGTTAGTGGAGAAACTCATAATAGTATCCAGAATAGTGGAATTAGCACAATTAATCAAAGACAATCAAATACTACATAGAATAAGATCGCAGGAATAGATAATACGTTAAGGATGCCTAAATTCCATGGAGTAGGGTCAGAGGACCCGGAGAAGCATCTTTTTGTATGTGAGACTATATGGATTGCGAAGAATGTCCAAGATGAAGCAACAAAGATCACGTATTTGGAAACAAATTTCAAAAATTGCACATTGTTGTGGTATATGAAGTACCATACTACTGCCCCAGTAGAGAAATCGAGGACTTTAGCAAAGATTAGGCAGGCATTGTTAAAGGAATTTAAAAATCCAAAGTCTGAATCCTAGTATATCATTGAACTGAAGGAAAATTAAGCAAGTACAGTTTGGGACTATGACCAAAGGTTTTAAGACATGATAGGTAAGCTAACATTTCAGATCCCTGATGAGAAACATAGAGAATGGTTTAATGCAGGATCGTTTTCACACATTCATTGCTCGTTGACGCAGCAAAAGGTCATGTTGCAACTAGAATCATTAGAAATCACGATGAAAGTAGAATCCTCCCCTGTGGGAGAAAACACCACAGGGATGGCATGGGTTAAGGTGCAGTTAGCAGCATTGAATCTTCAGTTGCAAGAGATTACCAAGGGAAAGGAAAAACAGGAACAAGTTTGGTGTATAACATGTAAGATAGAAGGCCATCTAAAAGATGAGTGTCTAGCATTTGTGCAGTACATGGATACAGGAGAACCAAACTCATTTCCAATAGGGGTGGGATATTGTGAAATATGTAAGACTTGGGTCCATCATCCGACTACTTGTCCGCTACTATAGAAGTACCAGAGTACACCCAGAAATTTCTTCTGTAATTTCTGCAAGTCTATAGGACATGAAGAGAAAGACTATTGCGCATTTGATTTGATGAGGGAGAGAACTGCAGACACATACAAGATTCATGAAGAGAATGTTGTTGTAGAGGGTGGAGTTCCATAGTACAATACCCCAAGAATCTTTAACCAAGGAGGACGAGGTGGATTCTCCATGGTTCGAGGATGAGGAGGATTTGGAAGAGGAGGAAGAGGGTCAATCGTTTGTTATAACTACAATCAACTAGAACACCCAGCCAGAGATTTTCAAAATCCTTGCACGACATGCATGTACTATAGATCATTGGATCATGCAACTGAAGATTGTCCTCAATTAATAGTGAAGTGGCAGGCAAGAGGAAACCAGAATCTGAATCTGACCATCAAGATGATAGCGAAAGAAGGGCATGATGATCAACCTAGAATAGCAATAGTTACCCATGGAGGAGTTATAACTAGAGCAGGTACGATGGAAAAGAGAAAGGAAAATATCAAGCAATGGGTAAGGAAAGTAATTGAACCTATGCCAGCATTTAACCCACAAAGAGAAAGAGAGGCATACCAACAAGGAAGGAAGGAGTTATTAGGACCATACTGGATAGAATCAACATCGAATGCACCTTTGTTGTATGATAAACAACCAGTATATGACATGCCATTAGTATACGACTGCACTGTCTCAGAAGGTTAGTCGAGAAGGTAAGCACTTGGAAAGATTTTCTAAAGAGTTGTTTGGAGTTAATGAAGGATGAGACAAATTTGAGTGGTTTGTGTGGTATGATCGATCAATGTACTCAGGAAAAAGAAGTACATGTTGCACAATGAGTAGTAAACAGGGTATTACGCAAAAAGAGGACCAGTAGAGAATTCAGACTAAGCACGGAGATAGGAGCATATGGAATGAATAACTTCATATTAGGCTTGGGAATGATGGGAAAACCTAAATTGATTTGGTCTCTCATTCAAATAAGATTGGAAAACCATCATAAAACAGTATCAATTGGAAGACTTCTAGGAGTAACTTTTAATATAGATGGAGTGTGCAATATCGCATACTTTGAAGTCATTAAGATCATGGATGACACTCATCCATACCCAGCTTTTCTTGGCCTGGATTTTTCCTTTGAAAATCAGATGATTATTAACCTGAAGAAAAGAGAAATTATTTTTGAAGTAGGTGACTTGAATGTCATTGTGCCATTAGACCCTACAGAAGATAGAAAATATGTGGAACCTGCCAGAAAATAGATTGATAATTTGTATAACATGACCACATGCATGGATGATTATGTCAATCCTACTGCCGATGGTGTGCTTAGTTGGAGAAGCATTATTTCTTGTATGTCAAACTCTGAAAAAGGACTGGAACATTGGTAGCGCAGGTTGTATGAAGTATCGATGAGAAGGTGCACTTGCATTACTCACTCTTTGCGCTAGATTGGAACCGAGGTACGTGATACACCCAGGTTTGATGGATTAACTGATGTAAGATCCTTTGTAATAGAATTTGAGTTGCAGATACCTGAGAAAAAAAGGTTTTTAACCTTAGATGTTGTTGTGAGAGTAACCCCTGCAAGATGGTGGGCAACCCATAACGAGAATATAGCAGATTGGCAGCACTCTAAAAGGCTAATGCAAATCAGTTTTGGAACAAAATATGAAGGAATGATGTAGAAGTACACAAGATTGAGTAGTTCAATAGATCATATTACACAATGCATTATGACTTGGAAGCAAGTTCCCAAGTAGGATTGGATGTATAAGTTCATACATACACTAGAGACAGTTCCCAAGAACTGGTACCTGGAACTAGAGGTGTGCAGAGGAACAACAAAGTGGGAAGAGCTCACCCAGAATTTCAAGGTAACGTATAGTTTTGAATCTGAGTCACCTTTAGTATATGCAGCCTTACAAGTTATTAGAATTAATATATTTATAGAAGATGATTGAATGGGAATGATAACCATAAGTAATATGTTTAAATCATCTGCGACAGTACGTGAAATTCTAGCATGTTACCATATTACTAAAGCAAACCGAGATGAAGAAGACCCAACAAATGTGCAAGTGCCTAAAATTGAAGGGGGGCGTGTAGTAGAAGGACTAAAACTTGAAACGGATGTATATGTGAAACCTTTAAGAGTGTGCAAGGTGAATATTGGCATGGAAGAAAACCCTAAGTTTGTGAATATTGGTGACTATTGGAACGATGAGAATGTTGAGAAAGTCACAGATTTTCTACGAGAATACCAGGATCTATTCCCGACTACTTTTTCGGAGATGAAGGGGATTGCTAGAGAATTAGGTAAAATGAATATTTTGTTAAATTCATATGCTAAGTAAGTGAAACAGAGGCCATACAGGTTGAATCTAAAGCACAAGTAAAAAGTGAAAGCAAAACTTGACAAAATGATAGAGGTTGGTATTATCGAGCTCATCGTAGAATCAGAATGGATAATCATGATGGTGGTCCAAGATCAGAAAACAGGAGGTGTCATAATTTGTGTAGACTTAATAAAACTGAATGATGCATGTTTGGATGACCCTTTTCTAACCCCATTTATAGATGAAGTATTAGAGAATGTCAAAGGTCAAGAGGCCTAGTCGTTCATTGATCGATTTTTGGGATACCATCATATTAAGATTGTGTAGGAAGACATACATAAGATGACATTTCCAATATAATGGGGAAGCTACCAGTATACAGTAATGCCATTTGGGTTGAAGAACGCATATGATGTCTTTTCCAGAGTAGTTGTTGTGGCCTTTAAGGAGTTCATTCATAAGTTTCTTAAAGTATATTTGGATGAATGGAATTTGTATAGCTTATTGAAGGATCATATTGAAAGTTCATGATTGATGCTTGATAGATGCAGACAATATCATATTTCATTAAACCTGAAGAATTGTTTTTTTTGTGCGCCTTTTGGGATTTTGTTGGGACATGTGGTATGCAAGAAAGGTTTATTGGTTGATCCAGCAAATATAGTTGTAATTGTTAAATTTCCACCACCTGAATCAATGAGACAATTGAGGACAACATTGGGTCATACAGGCTATTACATGAAGTTTATTAAAGGCTATGCACAGATTACATCATCGATGGAAAAATTGTTTAAGAAAGAAGCCAAGTTTCAATGGAATGAAGAGTGTCAGCAAGGTCTAGATGTATTGAAGTAAAATTTAGTGATTGCGGCCATTCTAATATTCTTGGATTGGAAGAAAGAGTTACATGTGCATGTAGATGCATCATCCATAGCTCTTGGCATCGTATTAACTCAACCAGCAGAAGGTGAATTAGACCACCCCATTGCGTTTGCTAGCAGAAAGTTGTCGACGACTAAGAAGAACTACATGGCAACACAGAGGGAAGGCTTAGAAATGGTTTATTCATTACATAAGGTCAAACACTACTTGTTGGGGTCTCATTTCAAGATATATACAGACCATTATGTACTGAGATATCTTATAAACAAGCCAATGTTGGGGGGAGAATTTGCATTTGGTTGTTTTTGTTCCAAGAGTATGAATTTGAAGTCACTGTAAAACCAGGAGAACTCAATGAAAGACCAGATCATCTATCATGGATACTGAAAAGTGAAGATGCAGGGAATTTAGATGACAGTTTACTTAATGCGCATTTGTTCTCAATACAAATGGTGGATGACTACTTCGCATACATTGTCGAATTTTTTAGTACAAGAGTGGCCCCATCAGACATGTTAGTGGCACAAAAGAAACATCTAATGGTTAAAGCAGCAAACTATCAGTTGATTGCAGGGAATATTTATAAGTTAGGCACAAATGGGATTCTACGACGTTGTGTAGTAGAACATGAGAGACCCATGAAACTAGAAGAAGTGCATGATGGAATAGCAGGAGTTCATTATGCAGAAAAGGCGGCATCCCATAATATATTGCATGCAGGACTATGGTGGCCATGTTACATAAAGATGCCAAGGAGTATTGTAAGAGTTGTGACATTTTCCAGCAAGTAGGAGCCCTTGAATCCACAAGTCACATTGCAGGCATTTGATAAATGAGAAATATACTTTGTTGCACCAGTTAATCCACATGAAATAATATAAGGAGCCAAGTACATAATCATTGCAACAAACTATTTGACAAGATGGGAAGAAGAAAAACCAGTCGCAGATTGCAGTGCAAAAATAGCAACATGTTTTTTGTTTGAAAATGTAGTTACAAGGTTTGTATGTCCCAGAATACTTATGAGAAATAAGGGGACTCACTTTTTGAATAAGACTATTGCAACATTGACAGAAGAACTCCGGATTCACCACCAGAAGAGTATGCCTTATCACCCTCAAGCGAACGAGACAATCAAAGCTTTCAACAAGATATTGGAGAACACACTAACAAAGATATGCAATGTAGGAAGGGATGATTGGGACTTAAGAATTCATGTAGTATTATGGGATTATATAACTACATGCAAGAAGCTAATAGGACAGACACCCTTTAGGCTATTATATGGGCAGGAAGCATTCATGCCCATGGAATTCATTATACCAAGCCTACGCATTGTTGCAATGACCGAATTAACAGAATATGGCACAATAGAAGAGAGGCTATCATAGTTGTTGGCACTGGAGGAAGACCGATTTGTTGCAGGATTCCACCAGCAAGCACAAAAAGATCAAGAGAAAGCATGGCATGACAGACACATTAAGCAGAGGAAGTTTCAGACATGAGATTTAATACTACTCTATGATAGTAAGTTCTTGATGCACCCTGGGAAGTTCTGAACACATCAATTAGGGCCTTATGTGATTAGGTATGTCACATATGCAGGTGTTGTTCAGTTGGAACAACTAGATGGAGAAGTTGTAGAAGGACTTGTGAATGGGATTCGGTTGAAACTGTACAGGGACAACCGAACTTATGCACACTAGTTTCAGCACGTAGAATGTATACCATAGAAATTGTATTGTAGTGTACTATAGAAATAAAGGGATAGAAAAAGAGAAGAGGAAAAAGAAAGAAATTGGAGTAGCAAAGAAGTGGGAAGTGGAAGACTGAATCAACATTTGTCACAAAGGAAAATATGCATATAGAAGAGTGCACAAAGGAAGTCAACAATTTTCAAAGAGACTGGGCAGAAAAAGAATAGATTTCCCAAATATAGGAGACCGCGCAAAGAAATAAGAGATTGTGCAGAGATAGGCGACCACGCAGAAAATATACATACATACGGACTTGTGAATGGGATTCGGTTGAAACTGTACAGGGACAACCGAACTTATGCACACTAGTTTCAGCACGTAGAATGTATACCATAGAAATTGTATTGTAGTGTACTATAGAAATAAAGGGATAGAAAAAGAGAAGAGGAAAAAGAAAGAAATTGGAGTAGCAAAGAAGTGGGAAGTGGAAGACTGAATCAACATTTGTCACAAAGGAAAATATGCATATAGAAGAGTGCACAAAGGAAGTCAACAATTTTCAAAGAGACTGGGCAGAAAAAGAATAGATTTCCCAAATATAGGAGACCGCGCAAAGAAATAAGAGATTGTGCAGAGATAGCTTACCACTAAAAATATATACATACAAAGGAATATTATTAGCATATATATATATATATATATATATATATATATATATATATATATATATATATATATATATATATATATAATAAAATAAAAAATCATAGAGTAAAGGAGATCGTACAGAACAAGGAGATTGTGTAGAGATCAGTTAGGCGTAGATATGTGACAAACAAAGAATCTTGATGATGAAATATGACAATTAAGAAGAATTTATGAGGACGCATGATAGGAAAATGCAGTTAAGAGGAAACATCATGTTGAAATGGCGCAAAACGCATAGACATAAATGGAAAGTATTTCACATATCGTAACAGATTGACATATATAAAATAAGATATGGTGGAGGATGTGGAATTAATGAAGGATTAGGGAAAATATTGAATGCATAACACTAGTGGAATAGACAACAAGATTCAGTGTGAAGACACAGAACAACTGTTGAAGGGCTATAAAATCAGGCGAGGAGTCGACGAGGGAAGGTTATTGACAGTTATAATTTGAGAGAGAGTGAGTTTCAGAGCCGAGATTAAAAATTCAAGTTACAGAAGCCAATTTTCAAATCCAAATTACAAATCCAAACCATAGTAGAGTTACAAAGCTTAGTAGATTGCAAGGAAAGTGTCACAGAGGACAATGGCACCACCAAAGGCAGTAGCATCGGCGTCAATACCGAAAAAGTAGAGGAGCCAACAAGTAGAAATACCAATCACAGAAGAAACTCTAAGAGAATCATCCTCAAAGCCGAGGTTCCCAGCAACTACATATCGCCAAGGAAGGACACAACCAAGCCAACCTACTTGTAGAGGGATGTCAAGTACGAACTAGTAGAGCCATAGATTCGAAAAGGAATCATTGTGTATGGTGATATGTTAGTAATGATACTACACCTAAAGTACATTTACCATGACATTATTGATGATAAGAAGTTACTGGAGCTAGCACTAAGCAAGTTTTTGCAGCAATACACATATGACAAAACATCTATGATCATAATAGAACCTCGGATATGGGTGACAAGTTTATAGAATGCAAGCTTACTGAACCTCTTCGACATCCCACATTTTGGCAGGAGTAATGAGATAAATGTGTGTGTGAAGATTTTATTGAGATGTGTGCATGGAGGATATTTATGGCTCAACAGACCAGTCTCAATTGGCACTGATTTGATAGTGCACATCACGGGGTCACCATCGCAGGGGGAGGATCCCACACATTTTTTTTTCAACAAGAAGAATGAGAAGACTCTCTCAGAGAGTATGAAGGATAAATTTCACACACACATAGTCTAGTGTGGCCTAGATGTTGCAAGAAAAAGTGACCTGACAATTAGGTTTGTGACACAAGTACTAGCATGCAAGTTGTTAAGAAAATGCAGAAAATATCAAGTGTCGATAGCAGTCATAACAACAACAAAGAAGTGCGTCGAGGGAATACAGATGAACTGGGTGAATTTCTTGCTCAACTAGTTCTGACTTGATTGTGAGGAAGCATGGGATACAGGAACAAATTTCCATTATACATGACTTATCATTCTTATTACACTATCATCTTGGAGAGAGTCGGATGACACAGAGTTTTTGGGTGTCAAGGAAAAGCCATGACTTTTTGCAAGTTATCAAAATTTATGGCACACGATGCATAAAGAGCGACAGATTGACAACAATGTCGCATTCTTTATATACAAGGACACAATCAGGCACAGCATTTTGAAGTCATTAAGGATACCACCACAAGTGGTTGGGGCATACAAAGCAGTGGAAAGATTCAAAGTTAGCCGCCACCAATTGTATGTACAAGCAATAAAGGACCCATACCAATAGTGGTTTCCCACTTGGTATAGGATAAAGGAAGAGAAAATGGGACACATCATGGTCGATTGGGATGTATACTGGAAGATCCCACCATCAAACATAGATCAGCCAGTGGCGACAAGGCAGCCAATGCAGCCCAACCCTAAAGTTCAAGAAATATATGATGACAAGAAAGAAGAAGCAGATAAAGGAAATGGTGCAGATAAGGCACCACCACGCCCTACACCAAATATTGTACCATGCACAAGGGAAAAGAGAAAAGAAATTGATCCAAAATATAAGGGGAAAACAGTAGAGGCAAAGACACCACGTCGACAAACCCACAAAGGAAGAATAGGAAGGCGATCAAAGAGACAACTATGCAATCCCTCACAAAACATGACTTTGAGAAAATAGGTGACCAAGTAAAAGAGGTCGCAGATGAAGCATTCTAATGCATGCAACATCAACAAGAGGAGATACACAAAAGGATTCAAGACCAGATGGATGAGTTGCGACATTTGTTAGAGACAACAAAGCTTACACAGACAAACAGAATAGAAGATGACCAACCAGGAAGCACTACAAGGAAAGGGGAGGTAGGACCAGTGGTCTCCCAAAAGTTGGAGCTTGCAAGTGAATGATGAGCGATCAAAGTAGCATACAGGTCAATGGAGTTCCTCGTGGTCGAATTACATACGCAAGCAAGGTCACTAGGTCATATTGACTTAGTGTTATTCCAACTACCTATGAAATCATTCCAGGAAATACAAATGAGTGTAACACAAGAGCTGACCCTATGCGTAGAGAAGACATCCTGGGAATTGAAAAAGGTGACATCTGAACATGTATCCTTACAAACAAAATATAGAAGAGTCAGACAAGAATGGGATGAGCCGACACAAAAGGCAGATCGAATGCAGCAGGAATTCACGCAGGTGTATAAGAACATTCCAAAGGTGTAGACAGAAGTAGAAAATCCAGTCGATGATCCAAGAGGATATCGTTGGCCACCCACCGTGTCCAACTGGCTCAAAATAGTTTTTTGGCAACTTACTATTTTTAGCAGTTTTTTGGTTCATGAACTTTTATGGCCATTTTGAGGGCCTAAACAACATTTTTCTCAATTACACACCTCAATGATGTTCAAAGTTTTTATTTTATCACCCCAAATGAAGCTCCTCATCAATACCTTTCCAACGATCTATCATGCACTCAAAACAGAGATCGTATGCAAAAGTTACGACCCCAAGAAGTTGATGTACTAACTTACCCCAACAGGGCCCACATGAATTTTAGCGCTTCATCTCCTAGGGTTAGGTTTTTGGATGTATAGGGTTTTGGAATTCTTGTTTATTGTAAAAATTCCTTCAGAGCCTCATTGTACTCATCTTCTTGCGAATGAGTGTAGCCATCACATCTCTTCTCATAGATAAGCTGCCACCATTATAGCAAGATTGTTTCAATCTGCATTTTACAGTTTTCAACATATTTCTTATTTAATAAAAGCCATTTTTTATTGTATCTATGTTATTGTTCACTTTGTCTTTGTGTTAATATTATAAATCTGTGGTTTCATTTCGTTACGCTCATAAATCTAGATCAGTGGTATCAGAGCAGTATGCTCCTTGTCATTTTTGTAATGCATGTCCCCGACGCGGTCATGGTATAGAGAGTTTGGTCTCGAGCTTGTTTCTCTTGAGGACAACTGATCTTGCATGCCCAATAAACCGCCCATGGCATGTGAAAATAAAGACGACAGGACAGCATATCCTTTCAAAATGTTGCTCAAGGAATCCCTTGAACGAGAGAGGAATGAAATGATGGACAGCTTTGCACAAATCCTTCAATGGTTGTCGACAAGCAACACATCCACCTCAAGCGGAGGTGCCACCTCCTTCAAGGTATAGATCAATTTTGATATTCCTATATTTGAAGGTAAATAGGTATCAATGTCGTAGATAAATGGTTAAACCTTCTAGAAGGGTATTTTTCTGTCCACAAATTTCCGATAGAGAAAATATTACATTTTCTCTGCTCAAGGTTGTCCCCCGTGTCAAAAATTGGTGGGAGACTTTCTGTGAGAAAAAGGAAATAGTGGGATCCACATTATTTGTAGTTGCACCCACTTGGGGTCCCTTCAAGGATTCTATTAAGGAACAATACTATCCGGTTGGAAGTTATGATGACTTGTATACAAGATGGACCACACTTCGGCAAGAAAGAGACCAAACAATTCCAGAGTTCACGAATGTCTTCCATACTTTGCGCACCAATCTAGTTATCAAATATTCTGAGCGACATCTAGTGCTCAAGTACCATGGTAGTCTACATAGATACATCTAGAAAAAAATTGAGTTTTTGGAAATCTCATCCTTAGGTGCGGCCTATCGATATGCCGTCAAAATCGAGCAGAAGTTGAAACAAAAGACATGGTTGTTTGGGTCTGGGAACTCCTCACAGCAGAAGCAACGAAATGGTAACCCCAACCTACAAAACAAAGGATATAGAAAATATGGGAAACCTCAGGACAACTATTCCAAGCCACAAGAAAAGAAAGACAATGGGAAGATGAATAAAGATATTGGGAAGTGGTGTGACTTCCATAAGAGCCCCTAGCATAACACTATTGATTGTCGCTCAAAGGATTCGTTGGTGACTGAGGTAAAATCCTTTGAATCAGATGTGGGTTTTGACTCTGAGTCAGAACCAGAAAAGGGGAGATGGATCATTGATTCGGAACCCAGTGCTATCATTGCTACCACCAAGATCTAGCCTAGTGAACCTGATGAGCCAGAGGAAGGAGAGTGTCTCTTTCATTCACAGATGTGGGTAAAAAGCACTCTGTTGCATTTCATCATTGATAGTGGTAGCCAGAATAACCTCATCTTAGCAGAGGTCATCAAGCGGTTATCACAGTTGACAATTATGCACCCGTATCCCTACACCATCAGATGGCTTCATCAAGAAAGTGATCTTCACGTCAACCAACAGTGTCGCCTATCGTACAGCATCAAGCCATTCAAAGATGAGGTATTGTGTGATATTTCTCCCCTTGAAGTTTGTGATGTTCTTTTGGGCCAACCTTATTTATGGAAATTCCATGTTTTATATGAGTCTAGGCCTCACATTTTTATTATTACTTTGAACATGAAATTGTACAGGATACCCAAGGTAGTCCCACTTAGTGCTATTTCATTGATCTCTTCCAAGCAATGCAAGAATGTCATTTCTCAAACCGGGAAGTTTGTCTTCTTCGTGATTCACTCTTAGAGTGAGGAAAAGGTTGCAGCCACATCCATGGCCTTTGTGGATAACTTATTCATGCAACAAAATAAAGTGGATAAGGTCGTGGAAGAATACAAACACATCTTCTCATCACCTACTAGGTACCTCTACACTGTCAGGTCAAGCATCCAATCGATCTCACCCTCGGAGCACCACTACCCAATGGGCTAGTCTATCATCCCTCTCTCCTAGAAAATGAGGAGATCAAGCGTTAGATCCAAGAACTACTCCACAAGGGGAACATCTAACCCAACTCATCATCTTTTAGAAGCCCAATCGTGATAGTGCAGAAGAAATACGGGACTTGGCGACTCTGCATTGATTATCGGGCCCTAAATAAAATCACAGTCAAGAACTGGTACCCAATTCCCTGAATTGACGATCTCCTTGATCAACTCAAGGGGGGAAAATACTTCAGTAAGATTGATCTGAAGTTTGGCTACCATCAGGTCACAATGGAACCAACAGATGTATGGAAAATTGCCTTCAAGTCAAAAGAAGGTATGTTTGAATGGTTGTTCATGCCCTTTGGTTTGACAAATGCCCCAGCAACTTTCATGAGGATGATAAACGATATCTTGCGGCCTTTCACTAATTATTTTTTGGTGGTGTATTTGGATGACATCCTCGTTTACAACAAGACTTGGGCAGAACACTACATCATATTCAGCAGGTTCTGCACACTCTGCGGCAGCATGAGTTATATGCCAACTTGCAAAAATGCTCCTTCAGCATGGACAGGGTCCAGTACCTTGGCTACATTGTTGATGAACATGGTGTGCATGTTTATCCATCCAAGATCCAAGTCATCTGTGATTGGCCAGCCCCAACCACGCTCACTG
>SNQJ01S0032140.1:54884-71849 GCA_010110895.2 Picea sitchensis
GTAGGGGGGCTGTGCGGGGGTTTGAGGGCAGTGCCCCCGAAAAAAAAATTATGCCTTGGGAAACATGTCACATATTTAGGTGGTTTTTCAGCACATGGTTTTTTGCCAATGGTTTTCTATTTCCAGTTAAGGAATTAGGGTTATTGACTAATCCAGGTCATTGGGTTAGGTTTTTGGATGTCATTGGCTACTATATGTATATTGTATTGTAAACAATGTATCACTATGAATGAATAAAGAATATGTTGGTTTTCCCGGTTTGGGTTTCCAGGGGAAAAATCTATGTGTAATGTTTGTATTTTCCATTATATCTTTTATGTTATTTTACTGAAAATTTGTTTGTAGTAAATATTTTACAATGTTAAAATCTGCAATAAGCTGCTATAGTTCATGCAGATACAAGGAAAATTGCAGAATGATCGCCATCAGAAGTGGTCCACATATTTGCAGCAGTTCCACCTCAACATCAAGTATAAAAAAGGAAGTACCAATTGAGTCATTGATTGCCTCAGCCAACCTCTATCATGGAACCCACCATAGTGCTCGATTCTTATGGCCACGAGACCTCTAGATGGCCCCACCTTTATGAGACAGATCCTGACTTCGCCAACGCCTACCAGATGTTGGGCGCAAACACAGTTATCACCAATTTCCATCTTGAGGATGGGTTGTTGTGCCATCTGGGTCGTCTATGCATTCCATCAAGCAAGCGAGTGAAGTTGATTTGGGAAGTGCACTACAGTCGAGTGGCAAGACAGTTCGGCGTGGAAAAGATAGTGGCAATGTTGCAGTGACATTTCTACTGGTTGAAACTTCGACAAGATGTCAACAAGTATAGATGGTCCTACATTGCTTGTGTTATTTTCAAATCAGCCATTAAGAAACAATGCATGTACACTCCTATGCCTACTCCTGACAGGCCTTAGAAATCCATCTCAATGGACTACGTATCGGGCCTTCCATCCACCAAGAGGGGAAATGACTTTGTTTATGTGGTTGTTGATCGCTTTTCCAAGATGGAGATTATGGCCACATGCATCACAGCGGAGGCCACTGCTAAACTCTTCTTTGAATGAGTGTGGGTACACTTTGGGATCCCACAAACCATTATCTCAGATCGGGACAGTCGGTTCCTCGGCACATTCTAGTCGAGCCTTTGGTCACTACTAAAAACCAAGTTCACCAAGTCCACTCCCTTCCACCCCCAGACGGATAGCCAAACAGAGGTCGTCAACCAGATGATCATGTATATCCTGCACATGTACAATTCTATGAACCCTCGCACCTAGGATGAGAATATTCCCTATTTTCATCACAGCTATAACAGATCCATACAAAGATCAACTGGCCACAACCCCTTTCAGGTGGGGTTGGGATTTCAACCATTGGATCCTAAGGATATTGCACTACCCCTTGCGACCACCAAGGTAGACTCATCGCATGCTCCAACTAGAGCTAACAAATAAAACTGGTTCATTGAAAAGATCCAGTACATTCATCAATGGTTTCAGGATATTTTACAGAAGTCCAATACCAAGTACAAGAAGCACCATGATCAACATCGGGTGCCACACTAGTTTCAGGTGGCAGACAAAGTTTGGTTGCACTTGCAGAAAGAATGCCTTAGAGGGCCTCATCGGAAGCTTCATACACTCTGTTATGGACCCTACACCATCACAAAGGTTTTGGGTGATAATTCTTTTGAGATCAACCTCCCCCCATTCCTTGGCTTGCACCCAGTATTCAATGTGGACCTCCTTCGACCTTATTTCGCACCATTATTGGACACCTTAGAGATAGCAGAACAATTGACACCAACAGAGCTCAAACCCAACTGCATGGAACAGACATCCACTAATTATATCTTGGACACACAATTCAAGGGCACTATCCAGCAGCGGGTCCATCTTCATCGGGTTGTCAAAGCAAGGCAGCTCCTACACCAAGGCAAGTGGCTCACCCATGGCCAAATTCAGCAGAAATGTCCTCATCTGATGGGGGCACTCAACCCAATGGATACCATTGCTTCCTAAGGGGGGAGGATTGATCCAAGAGGATCTCAGTGGCCACCCACCTTGTCCAACTGGCTCAAAACAGTTTTTTGGCAACTTACTATTTTTAGCAGTTTTTCGGTTCCTAAACTTCTGTGGCCATTTTGAGGGCCTAAATGATGATTTTTTGTGATCAGGCGTGTAATTAATAGATGAAGGCTCTGGTTGATCCCCCTAAATAAATATCCTCGTCAATACCTTTCCAACGAGCTATCGTTCACTCAAAACGAAGATCGTATGCAAAAGTTACTACCCCGGGAATTTGATGTACTAACTTACCCCAACAGGGCCCACATGAATTTTGGTGCTTCATCTCCTAGGGTTAGGTTTTTGGATGTCTAGGGTTTTGGAATTCTTGTTTATTATAAAAATTCCTTCAGATCGTCATTGTACTCATCTTCTTGCAAATGAGCATAGTTGTCACATCTCTTCTCAGAGATAAGCTGCCACCATTCTAGCAAGCTTGTTTCACTCTGCATTTTAGAGTTTTTAGCATATTTCTTATTTTATAGAAGCCAAGTTTTACTGTATCTCTATTATTGTTCATTGTGTATCTATGTTAATATTATAAATTTGTGGTTTCATTTCATTCCGCTTATAAATCTGGATCATTCGAAGAGCAGGTGAATAAGATAAGTGAGATCATTCAAGGCTTCTGCACAAAGATAGTCGACTTGGAGGCATGACTGACATCGAGTACTCCCCCAGAGGAAAGAGAGAAAAGAGAACAGGAATACATCACAGCTATAGAAAATATGAAGACTCTAGAGGCAGTATGTGTGCATTTGTATCCAGACAACACCAGCATATGGATGAAGTTGACTAAAGATGTAGAGTTTCTATAGTTGAGCCAAGAGATACAAGTTGTGCAGAATAAGGTGCAAAAATTTAAGGACAAAATGGGGACATTACTGCCAAAAGAGGTGGTAACTTCTATGGAAGAAAACAGAAATTTGTATTCATAAATGAATCGGCTAATGGAAGAGCAGCAGGATCACGCAAAAAATATAGAAGTATTGCAAGAAGAAGTATATAGGGTGGCAGCAACTATGAACACCACTCGAAGTATGATCAAGCAAGCAATCGACAACAGAACCGAAATGTTTCAAATACATATGAATACACAAACACTTGACACATATTTTCTCAGGATATTAAGGCCAGAGAGCAGACTACAACAGCGAAATAAACATTTGAAAATTTCATGACGAATCGAAAACATGCTTGAGTGGCTCGGGATGAGCCATAGGTGAGTGTTGGGGGTCTGTTGGATAGAAATTTTGGATCAGTTCTAAAAAAAATTGGATCTGCATCAGAATGATAAATAATCAGTTAGAATTTGCACTGAAGCACGTGATGCAGAGTGGATTTTGAGGAGTCAAAGCATGCGACAGAAGGAAAAGTGACGGAGCAGCGCACGAGAGGCGAAAAATGGTTACGAACCATTAGGATTTTTGGGACAGTTTGTCCACTTAGTAACAATTTTGGGTAGAGGATTCCATCATGGAGAAATGAGTTATGATATGTTGAGAAGTCGATGAAATGATGTATGGATGAGGGATCGGGAGGAAGGCTAACACTACAGCAAAACAACAGAGGTAGATTTGAGTAATGATTGTTGATGCATCTTTTTGTAATTGCAGTGCACAGCTGTAAGAAGGATTTTGAATGACTAATAAAAGAATCCAGTCATTGTGGAAGTTGGCCAGATTGGATTGAACCACGTTAACCATTGTGTCTTATTATGATGCTTTATGTGTTGTGCTTATGATGAATGTGATCTGATGAACATGAATAGTGTGCAATGATAATAAAGGTTTAGTATTCTGAATGTATGCTATCATAATGTCACACACTGAGAGAACTAATAAATGAATGAATGTTAAGTAAGTAATGTTTCCCATAGGGTATTTTGTATGATCAGTAAATGATAACTAATGGAAAGTGCACACAAGAGTATATGGTTAGTAGGAACACATTGAACACCTCCTTTTCCCCATCACTATAGAAACGTTCTTCCTGGAGCCCCTCTAGATGCCTCAAGTGAGAGTTCACTTGCTTGCAGGTGATGCCAAAAGGGTCGGTGTGTAAGGGTTTTGTTGGTTGTTAATACTATGAACCTGGGGTATTCCCTGCACGCCAACAGTCTTCTTGAATTTCTCCTTCGTATTATTTTTTTCTCAACTCTCTCAATATTCTTCTATACATTCTCCATGATATTTCAGGTCTAGGGGAGCAACATCCCCTCTTGTAAAAAGTAGATGCAACTTATTTTAAGTTTATGCAATTGTCATTGAAATCGTGTTAAGGTTATTTCATCCCTCTTCTTTCAAACACTTTTGATCTTATTTCATTTGGGATATTACTATCAATTTTTCCCACAAAGAACTATTTTGGGGCATAACTTTAATTATTTCTCAGACTTCGATATTTTGTATATGATATTTTTGGAGTGTGCTCATCGTAATATTTTTTAGTTTTAAATGCAATACTCATCTAAAGTTATTTGATGACCTATCCATTTCAGTTTTCTTTCATGTTTCGAATTCATAGTTGATCCTGGTTTCACAACATTTTAAAAGGAAGGAAAATATATATGTTGAAAGCAAACTCTGTATAAATCTCTTTCTGTTGTATTTATTTACTTTCATTTCCATGAATAAGATGATGTGCTTAATGAATATATCTTCCAAATAAGATTTTTGTTGGAAGATGTTTTGGGGTTTTCTCTTTGGCACTAATCCATTGCATCCATATACAACCATACAAATATTCTTACAATATATCAAGAGAGGAGAACCACCTATATAAAAGCGAGGAGAGTCTTTCTTATTCCCCACAAGATTTTCTCTCAAATGTTGGTCATTTTCCCTTGAAAGAAAAAATGATCAACAAGAGGGAGAGGGATATGTACCCTTACCCTCTTACAAAATAGATGCATGTCCTTTTAAGGAATGTTGGCCTCCTTAAGTTTTATGTTGAGGCTACATCCCTCAAGGGGAACATGCACTTATTGATGCATTTGATCCGTCATTAGGATCATGCTAGGTAGGCATTCAGGGTCAGTCCCAATATGTGGTACTACTCCATAAAGGAGGATATTTATTTCATTATTAGGTTGTTTAAGAGAGGGAAGGATTTTCCTCAGTTTTTCCAATCTATCACCTAGCATTGCAAGAGAAGTTTAGTAGACATATGTGTAGACATATGTAAATACAGACAACATTTACCCTAGTGACTTCTAGGTTTCTAGTGGCCAGTTGTGTTTACATGCATTTAGTGTAGAGGAGGTTAGGTGTCTATCGCTTATGGTCACGACATTGGCACACTATATCTCTAATGGGTAGAGCATTAGTTTCTCTCTTATGCACTAAGTAGATGATTTAGTTCATAGGCCCAAACTAATTAGGTGGTTTGAATTTTTTTGTGACAATGTTGTTTTACTCTAGATCATCATTATTGTGATGTGTTTGTTGGGAGGATTGTCTTCCCATTTTCTTTAGAGTTATTTACTTTATTTTTTTAAAGGTTTCTAGTCACTCGAGAAACATTCTACCTCCCTCCTAGGCCAATGATTGACATGTATATGTGCATGTGGGGCAAATGTTTCCCAAGAGGGGCCAGGAGGAGTGGTTGTGTAGGCAAATTAGTTCAAAAGTATTAGAGTTACTAGCTAGTGAGGATGAGAAAACCATCGATCATGTACAACACTCGTACACAGAAATGGACTGTTACGAATATCTAAACATCTTATTTAGCTAGGTTGGGCCACTAGATGCTAGAGGTAATATTACCATTATATTTTTATTAATCTAGTTACATTTTTTTAACCTATTTAATGCACATGTAATTTATTGTGACATCTTGTTTAAATTATCTAATTATTATTGTCTACTATTTTGTAAATGTTGGCACATGTGTTGGGGAGGTACCTCTCCAACAAGATGAGGATATGGTTGAGTTTGATGAACCATATTAAGTGTAGAGACCCATCAAGATATGTAGAATAAATTGTAGATTATTTCAACAGGTGATGGATCAGATATGTGCATTGATGGATCGCCAAAGAGTTGTCCCTGTAGAAGCTAGGGAGATCATGTAATACCATGAGCTTGCGTTTATATGGGTGATCCTTCCCCGTGATATGATTTTATTGATGTGTGATGTCATCAAATACGTAAACCTAATCAAAAGGTTGAGTGCTCCCCATCAGTATTCTTCTTCGGATTTGTGATAATTATTCTCCACCTTCTTCTCCTCCACCACCTCCATCTTCTCCAAGATAAGTAGACCAACCACCATCTCCTCCATGAGGAGACCGACCAACATCTCATCCATGAGAAAACCAACCAACATCTCCATTATGAGCATATTGGCTACCATCTCCTTCTATACCAACAAACCAACCACCATATCCTTTGACAACTGAAAGATCGTCATCTACTTCAACAATAGACCAACCATTATCTCCAGCGATAATAGATCAACCACCATCTCCTCCTTAGATGTTACTTTCTACATTATTATGTAGTGGAGGTACTAATTCCTCTGGCTCTGGTGGTGGAGGTATTGATGCCTCTGGCTCTAGTGGTCGACCTAGCTTATAGCAGTTGTTGACATGTATCTATTTATTTATTGTGATGTACTTTTACATCTATTTGATTTTGATATTATCATTATATATATTATGCATTTTCATATCATGTTGATGTTGATCTCAATGTAGTTTTATTTATAAAATGTATTATTTGTACGTTAATTATTTATATTATTAACTATTTATTTGTTTTTAAATTAAATTTGAGATGTATCACTCGTATAAATTTTAGATGCCATATTTGATATGTATATCTAACATAATATTGATTTTGATATTAACATTCATGTATATAATGTATTTATATATGATGTTGATGTTGTTTGATTTATAAAATGTATTATGTATGTTAATCATTAACATTATTAATGAATTATCTTTTATTAAACCAAATTTGAAATGTCACATAAGTTTAAGTCTAATTTTTTTCATAGATAATGTTTAACTATAGTTATAATCACTTAATGTCATTTTGCCATCATAATCAGTTAATGTCATTATATAATGTTTAACCATTTTTCAAGGTGAATTCTTTATATATAAGAAGATACGATATGTTGATTAAACATGTTTACAAACTTGATTAAATGATTCAATCAATGATTGCTCGGTTTGACTAATATTTTAAATATTTGTTTGATTAATTTTTTTTAATTTATTCTCAAATATTTCTAAACTTTTTAATTATTTTGATAAAAATAAAATTATTATAGTCAAATCTAACAAAATAATTAATCCTCCAATTTTATATAGTGATAACATCTTCCATATATATTAAATCATGAAAATAATAGTAAATCACTTTTGAATCATTTTAGAAATCAATTTGTTCGATTAAATCTTCTATTTTTTTAACAGAAAGTGAACTGTATATATATTAAGTGGTTGATGGGTGTTGTATATGCACTAAAAACACACTAAAAACCCTCAATTAAATTGTTAACCTGGGGTAAGTAAACTTAGAGTTGTAGCAAAATATATGCCAAGATAGAAGGGCTAGTAGTAGTATAGTCTAACTAAGAAAGTGGCTATCTAAGGGTTAATCTATTCAAGCAAAGTTATATAATGATAAAACCCTACTAAGCAACTTGAAACTATGTAACCTAACTACTTTTGGACCAAGGATCGATGGATAGTTCTAATAAAACAAGTGAAAACCCTACTTGAAGCAAACTAGTTCATCAATAAGCAAAAGCAACTATTTAAGCATAACAATAAGCAAATAACAAAAGCAAACTACTTTAACTTGCCAACCTAAATTCAATGAGCAACTACCCTATGAAAGCAAGTAAATAAACAAGCCAAAAACTATTCTATTAAAGCAAGTAAACAAGTAAGAAAAACAACTAGCTAACCTATTAAAGCAAGTAAGCAAGTAAGCAGAACAATTAGCTAGCCTATTAGAGCAAATAAACAACTAACTACTCTAAGATAACTTCTACTGCAAGTAATCTAATTAAAACTTCTCATTGAACAACTATCTAGCCTAAGAGGCAAGTGGACTATATTCTTAATTCAAACTTCAAAACTATTTCTAATTCATAAAAGGAAATCTATTTAATTGAAAGCAAGAAGGACTAACAACTAACCTTTAATCTATGATAAGCAAACTGCTCTCTAACCTATGAAAGCAAAAGACTATCTATCCTACAGCAGCAATAAAACTATATTCTGATCTATGAAAGCAAGAAACTATATCTTTTGATCTACAAAAGCAAGAAACTATCTTTTGATCGATGAAAGCAAGAAACTATCTTTTAACCTATGAAAACTCAAATATAGTGTTGGTGGTTGTGTGATTGTCTCTGGTGTCATATGATATATCGATGGCACTTGACAACAAAGGATAATTCAAGCGGTATAAGCTCTACACTTATCTCAATAGCAAAGTGAAAGGTATGGATTAAACAATCCAATGAGAATTTAGCCATTACGGAAACAATGTTAATTACCCTGCATATTCATGAAATTATTAACCATCAACAATATAACGAGATCAAAATTGTACTTCTATGCTATGTAAACAAACTTCATAATTAAATTCAATTATTAACTAAGAAATATAATTGCAATCTAATTCTAGGAAAGGAACTACATAAAGTCAAACTATGCTATATCTATCTTAACAATTCAAAGTGCAAGAAAGAAAATGCTTAAAAACAGAAATTAAAACACGGTTCTAGCATATGGCAAGTAAACTAATGAAAAAACTAATTAACAACTAGTTAGCAAAATCTAAATGACAATTAAATAGGCAATAAAAACTGAAACTAACCCTATCCATCCACCGAAGCCTTGGTTAAAGAAAGCATGAAATAAAACTCCGTTCTACTATGTTTTAACTTCTATTTTAAATTTGATTTTAAAAGCATAAATAAAATTCAATCTAACATCTAATTGCACACGGGGTTAGTGTATAAGTTTGCAAACTCGTTCCTAATTATAAAATCAATGCATATTAACAAAAACCTTCATACTAACCTGCAAAAGAGAATTAAAACAATTAAACTATAACAACAAATTATATGACAAAAGAAAAACAACAATGCGTGTACAGGAAATGAGATAAAAGACATCTAAGCTATGAAATGCATAAATAACACATAGAACAGTTACCAGACTGTTGGTGGGGCCCCCATCAAGTCGTGGACACTTCTCAAAGGCACGCCACGAACTCAGCAAATTGATTTCACCATTAAAACTCAAAAATGCAGCTTTATACAATTCTGGCAATTGAAAATGCAAAAACAGAGGAAATTGTATTTGTCTTTAATCCTCTACTTCTTCTACTGCTTAACTATTGTATGACCACCACGGTGGTATTTATAAGATTTAAAGACCAAGTGGTCGACCACTGGAGGGTCGAACCACTTCTAAAAATGTAAATTACATTAATGGTGCCCTAACTGCCGAAATGGAGTGAGGCAATAATCGCCTTGCTTAACAACCCAAACTAAGTTGTCAAGAGTTCAATAGTTGAAGGGGGAAAACACGAGCAAAACCCATGTTCCTGATTCGCCCACCACTGGCCACCGATACCATAACCGCCAAATCGCCCATTGTTTTTGTGCAGGACGAGGTGTTAGACGAAGTGTCGGACTGAGTACCGGATTGAGTACCGGATGGAGTGTCGAACTGAGTGTCGGAAGCATAAACATGATGCGATTTTTCAGTGTAACACCAAAAAACGCGAATTAGATTCTTGGAAACATAAAAACATAATGAATTATACTCAAGATCGACATAAAACATGAATTATGCATACCTGGTGTAGATCATAGCGTTTTGGCACCAAATTCTTCAAAAAGCTTCTCCAAAACATGAAAAACACATATATACATTTGGAAAAATTATCTAATAAACATTATAAAACTGATCATATCTCGGGCCCAACAGTGGTGATGTGTCGAAGCAAACAACAGACAAAAAAAGTACAAAATGAAGCTCCCAGCCTGACAAAATTTGTAAAACTAGAACATTAGAGAATATAAGCCTACCCAGATTAGTACTTATTTCATCAAAGTTGATTACATATTTATAAAATCTACCTAAGCACCATAGAACTTTGAAATAAAAACATTAATAGGAGGGGGTAGGCATCCTTCCTTTGTTTCCATAGGAACAATGCCTCTATTATTGGTGCCTATTCCACTGTCAACTCCATCCTCTTGAGGTAGCATTCCATCCTGGAAAAAAAAAGATGCAAAGGCCATGGGTTGGAGATTCATTTGAGCATTCAGTTGTTGAATTGCAGACTCCATGCCATCCATTGTTCGATTGAAAGTGGTCAGTGATAGCTTTGTATCCTAATTTTTAGCAATGGATAGATTGGCTAAATCCTGCTCAAAATCCCCAAATTTACTATTAAGTTGATGCAGGGCTAAATTATTTGTCTGGGCGATTTCTTCATGGAACCTGAGAACCTGTTTGAAATTTCTCCAAGATGGCTCCATGATTGGGGTCTACAACAAAAAAGACTGAAATACCCAATGCTTCATAGTACTTAGATCATGATCCCAATAAATGTCCAATGAACAACCATGACAAAGAGATTTCAGGAGAATATGACCATCTTACTTACTAGAGTCTGGGGTCAAGAGGAAAAAGGTATAGAGGTTCAAGAGTTAGCTCCATCTACAGACCAGAGGGAACTGAAAACTCACACTGAAATCAACTGACTTGACTGAATAGAAATGAAAAAACCAATAAACAATATCTCCTCGTTAGTAAACTCAAACCTCCTCTGGGATAAACCATCTACTACAACTAAAAATCCATTGTCACAAACCCTCCTCAATAGTAGACTGAACAACTCAGGGTCCATTGCACCTTCTAAAAATCTTGCATGCCAGACTTTCGATTGAGGACTCACACACATGAATTTCATCCCCAACTGTGTGGGGAGGCGAACGTGAAGCCCAAGATCTGTCATCTGCCAATCTATGGGCATGTAAAATAAAAGGGGGTGATAATTAAAGTATGAATTGGACCCCCCTTAGTTCATATACCAAAATTTACCCCTTAGGCATCCTAGCTCCTTCCTTCGTCCTTTGGTCAGTAGGACAGTTCATGTCTCTTTTAATGTGGTGTATTTTAAACTCAACAAAGCTTGCACTCAAAGTGGTAATATGAGAGATTATAGAATTTAAAAGGTTGCTTCCAAATTGAGTTATTTTGACAATCGCTTGGAACACCATCATGGAGCCTCCAAATACTACAATTTCAGTGATATTTTTATCCTTTGTGATGCTCAAACCCTTGAGTAAAGCATAGGATTCAGTAGAATTGTTTGAAGTTTCCCCCAGTCCCCAAGAATAATAAGTGACAACATTCCCTCCAGGATCAAGAAGACTCCCACTTAGGCATGCTACCTCGGGATTAAATATTTTATTTTATCATGAAAATAAATCTAAATTACTATATTAAATAATAAATAAAAGATTAAAAAAAATACCTTCAATAAAATTTACTTTGATGATAATAGTTGTTAATATTATTCTTGTAAAAAATAGACCTTTCCTCTTGATTCCTACTGGTCTGGATTTATGAAGGGATGAAATGAAACACAAAAATAGGACAGGAACACAGAGATACAATTATACTAAATTTATTTTGAAGAATGAAATGTGCAAAGAGTGTAAAGGAAAATACAGAGTGAAATGAACTCGCTATAATGGTGGTAGTTTATCTCTGAGAATAGATGTGATAGCTACGTGCATTCGCAATAAGATGAGTAAATTGAGACTCCAAAGGCCTTTTTAACATAAATCATAAATGAGAAAACCATAAACATCAAAAACCTTAACCCCTGGAGATGAAACGCCAAAAGGTTTGTGGGCCCCAATGGGGTAGTTGATACGTCAACTTCCTAGGGGAGCAACTTTTGTATATGATCTCCATTTGGGACACTCAGTACCTCGTCAGAAAGGTCTAGTCGAGGAGTACACATTCCATTCATCCTAGCATTTTCCTTTGTTGACATCTTAGGTGCTATTGAGACAAAAAAAAAATGTCGTTTAGGGCCTCAAAACGGCCTCAGAAGTTTGAGACCCAAAAAACCGTAGAAAAACTACCAAGATGGAAATAGTGTTTTGAGCCAGTGGAATAGGTGGGAAACCACCGATGTCAACATTGATCATTCCTCCCCCATTAGTAAGCAGTGGTCTCCATTTCATTTATTTCCCCCATCAAATGGGGAAACTTTCGTTGGACTTGACGCTTGGTGAGCCACTTAACTTGGTGCAATATCTTCCCTGCTTTCACAACCTGATAGAGTTGGAACTTCTATTGGTGAGTGACCTTAACCTATGTATCCATGATCCAATCAATGGTTTCATGTTCCATGCAATAACGGTTGAGATGTGTAGGTGTTAGTCGTTATGCCACTTCTGATGTGTCCAATAATGGTGGAAAATATGACCGAAGGAGGTCCACATTGAATATTGGGTGCAATCCAAGGAAGGGGGGAATACTTAACTCAAAATAATTTTCACTCACAAGATTGGTTATGGTGTAATTTCCATAGTGAAGTGGATGCAAATTATAATGGGGTCATGTGAGGCACTCTTTCTACAAATGCAACCAAACCTTGTCTCCCACCTAAAACTTGTGGGGAACCTAGTGTTGGTCACGACATTGCTTGTACTTAGCATTGGATTTCTACAAAATATCATGGACCTGTCAGTGGATGTGTTGAATCCATTCAATGAATTTGGTGTCTTTGCCGACCTCAGATTGAGAATGGGAATATTATGCATGTGTGGATGCAAGTGGCAATGCTACATCAATGGGGCCCAATGGTTGAAAGCCCGAGCCCTCCTGAAAAGAGTTGTGGTTGTTCGAGATATGGAGGGATCTATTGTAGTTTTGTTGGACATAAGTCTCTCATCCCATGTGTGTGGATGCTTAGTTGTGCATGTACAAGATATGCATGATCATCCTATTGATGACCTATGTATGTCCATCAATCTCAGGGTGGAAGGCTATGGATTTGGTGAGCTTAATTTCCAACAGTGACCAGAGGATCAACCAGAATGTGCTCAAGAATATTTTGTCCAAATTTGATATGATGGTCAGTGGTAGTCTGAATTTTACCCATGCACGCTCGAAGAAGAGCTTGGTAGTGGCCTCAGTTGTGATACTCTTCTTGTAGGCAGTTACGATGGTCGTCTTAGAGAATCGATCAACAACCATGAATACACAATTATTGCCATGCTTAGTTGAGGGCAGAATTGACATGTAGTCCATTGAGAAGGATTCCCAGGGCCCGACACCCGTCGGGAGTAGGCAGGGGGGTGTACAGTCCTTGTTTTTTAATGGTTGGATTTGAAATGGACAAAGCAGTGCAGGATATGATATACTTACTAACATCTTGTTGAATCTTCAGCCAATATAAATACTTATGTAGTACTACCACTATCTTCTCCACGCTAAAATTTCCTACTACCTGGTTGTAGTGGGCTTCCCAGATCAGCTTCACACACTCACTTGGAGGTGGCTTGAAGGAACATATCAATGATTGTTTGCCCTTGTTTATGTAAGAAAGTGAATATTAAGGAAGGAAGACAAAGCATGAAGTGCATGGAAGGCACACAAACCGAGGAAGGGTCGAAGTGGATAAAGAAGCATAAAAGAAGGAACGAGGTAAATGAAAAGAAAGTTGTTGAAAGAGAAGGTCAAGGAAGACAAAGTAGCAAAGAAGATGGATTGTGGACAACTCAACAAGTAGAAGAAGACACCAATGGGTGCCTTGGAGCACCTTGCAGAGAAGAAGGAAGAACAGGTTGGTGAAGCCCTTAAAATGAAGGTCATGTGGACCTAGGGTTTTTGAACCTAGGGTTTTAGCATCTAGGGTATTGACACCTAGGCTTTAGCCTAGGGCTGTCTAAGAGTCATGAAATGTATAAAAAGAGGTTTAGAAGAGTTGAGAGGGGTTCGTCATTGGTTGTTGTGAAATAGATAAATTGAGTTGTAAGAGTGAATTCTTGTATTATGAGATCTTCATCTAGGTGTGAAGATCAACCCTGCGGATGGGTGCGCAGGGAGGGGAGAAGGAGAGGAAGAGAGAGAGAGGATTTGTAGCTAAGTGCGCTGATAGAACTGTATGTTTTCATATAATATATCAAGAAACATAGTTATGTGGACGTAGCCCTAGGGAGATGGTGAACCACATAAATCTTGTTGTTCTGTGTGGATGGTGTGTTATTTGCTATCTGTTATACTGTTATTGCATTGTGGTATTCCCTGTTAAGGATAAGAGTTATAACTAACTTCGTGAAGTAAGCATAGAGTTGTTAAAGAACCTCTAGGTTACATTGTGTTGTTATTCTGGAATCACTTTACATTTCCTTTGGTTGTAGACACCTGTGTCCTGCAACCCCCTATTGCTACTTCGAGTGAGACTTCATTTACTTCACAGGTGTTTTTGAAAGGGCCAGTAGTTAGGGTTTGTTGGTGCATTGTTAGAGTTGAATCCTGGGTCTAACCCTGTGCCAACAAATGGTTCCGTTGTCAGGACCGAGATCTTCTTGAGGGAATGTCAAGGTGGTTTCCATCAAAGACAGATATTCAGAGGTGGATAGAAGAACAAGAAAGGGACTTCGCCGAAGCTCAAAACAAGAACCCTAACATTAGTACAAAAGACTAGTTGGGAAGGTACATCTTTACTGACGTGCACGAGATTTTCTTTGGAAGAGTTCATAATGAGTTGTATGAGTGGTTAGGCAAATTAGTAGACACTCAGTTTGAGATCAGATCTAGACCACATGTGGTTTGGATAGCAACGTTGATCAAGAAAGTCAAGAGAGTCGATAGTGTTGTGTCTAGAGCAGTGGATCTCTAGTTTGATAGCACTATTGGAGGATACATTGCTGAGTTTGTTATCGACAGAGGAGAGTCATATAGTCAAGCAGAGAGATATTTCTTTGAGGGAGCTAGAGGAAAGTTTTTACACTTTTTAAAGATGAAGATTAAGATGTTATTACATGAGAATAATATATTAAAGATACAGTAATCAGTTGGATTGTAAAGCTAATTTTCAAGAATTCAGACAGATACAGTGACACAAAGGTTGGACACACCTGCAGTGGGAGATCATTTAGAAAGGTTCCTCTTGTGAATCTATCTAAGTAGAGTTACGGGCCATTGGCACAAGACGAAGATTTCTACAGTGGAGAACAAGTGGGGAGATCAGACGAAGAGTATTCAGAGTTCGTAAAGGAAGAGGAAGTAGAAACTGAGGAACTTCGTCAAGGAGAACCAGAAACTTCAGGAACTATGCCTATTGTCGAAGTAAGTATTATTACTCCTCATTTTGTTTTAGCGGGATTAAGTAACCAGAGTAACCAGAGAAGTCATAGCAATCAGAGTATTGTTACAAGTAGTTTAGTGCATACTCAGTTGAGAAACCAAGGAAGATCTATGGCAGATGAAATGAGGTTACCCATCTTCAGAGGAGACGGATCTGAGGATCCTGATCAGCATTGGTTCTTGTGCGAAGGTGTATGGAGCATTAATCAATCAACTGACGAAGTT
The DNA here is from genome assembly GCA_010110895.2 of Picea sitchensis. NCBI lineage: Eukaryota > Viridiplantae > Streptophyta > Pinopsida > Pinales > Pinaceae > Picea > Picea sitchensis. The sequence continues at coordinate 70,566 of SNQJ01S0032140.1, forward strand.
ATTAAGAGAGATCAGTTTAGTACTACCTTGAGAGATCAAGCATTGAGATGGTATATGAAGTTTGTGTCAGGAGTTGTACAACCTGAACCACTGAATGACATCAAGACTACACTAAGTGTAGAGTTCAAGAAGCCTAAGTCGGAGTCACGATGCATTATAGAGTTAAAGGAAATCAAACAGAAGGTGACTGAACCTGTCTGGGAATTTGATCAGAGCTTTAAGACCTTGACAAGCCATTTAAGTTTTCAAATTCCAAATGAGTAGCATAAGGAATGGTTCATCACTGCCCTCCTACCACACATTAGAGCTCCTCTATTGCAAGAGAAGGTTGCTTCATAGGCTGAAGCTCTGGATATTGCCATGAAACTAGAAGTAGCCCCTGTATGAGAATCCAGTCCAAGTATGAGTCGAATTTTGAATTAATTAACTAGCTTATATTTACAGGTAGAAGACATGAAGAAAGATAAAGGAAAAGAGAAAAGAGAAGACATCTGGTGTATCCGATGTAAATCAGAGGGCCATGACAAAGAGCATTGTCCCTTATTTAATGAATACTTGGCCTCTAGAGCCCCTAACCCTTTGAAGCAAGCTACTTTACCCTGGTGCGAGGTATGTAGAACTAGACATCGCCCTGGTGAATGTTAATATATGCAGAAATATGTCCAGACACCCACCAATATTTACTGCACATTTTGTAAATCTATGCGGCATTATGAGAAGGATTGTAGGGCTTATGACCTCTTGCATGAAAGATCAAGGGATACATATAGAATTCAAGGAGAATTACTGTCAGAAGGAAGTAATGCGTAGTTCAATTCCCCGGGAAGAGGAAACTTCAACCCTCATGGTGGATTCAGAGGAAGAGGACGAGGAGGAGGAATGGGTCGAGGTCGAGGTCAGATTATTTTCTATAACTATGCACAACCAGGTCATTTGGCAAGGGATTGTGAGAACCCTTGTACTACTTGCAACTATTGTAATTCATTTGGCCATGTCATTGAAGATTGTCCAGTATTGTTAGCTAAAATTTAGGAGAGACGAGTGTTGGGCCTCAGAAATGTCACATTTATATCCTCTTTTTCCTTCACTATTCCTTACATTTCATCGTCCCATTAACCTTCCATCATACCATTTCCATAATGATACTTGGGTTTCTCCTTATTATTTTCCACTGTATTCATTTTAGTATTATAAGTGAATTTGTGATTAAATATTAGAAAAATAACATATTTTCATTATATATCAAGGTTGGATGAGTTTGATGATGTGTGCAGGCATATGTGA
>SNQJ01S0032140.1:71859-98024 GCA_010110895.2 Picea sitchensis
TTGAAGGGATCATATCTTCTAATAATAGGAAAGTAGTTGAGAATGGTTGAGAGAATGGTGGATCTGTAATTATGAAACTCTTCAAGACGCTCATGTATATAAGAGAGTGTTCTCTCTTCATGAGGGGGATCATGTTATTCATAATTAGGGGATTATCTTGGAGAGTTAGAGATCATGTAATTCATAATTTAGTCTTGTAATTAGGAGAAGGGGATTCTTAGCTTTGTTATTCTTTCATGCTTTGTCATTCGACTCTTGTAATATAATTTGAGATTGATATATTATGTGAGCTCACATATGTCTTTTTTCATTCAACTCTTCACATGTTGTATTTCTTCCTAGATTAATTTCCTGCTTTCCTAGTAAGTCTTTCAATGCTTTTCTAGATTAATTTAATTTCAGAAATTTAGATTAGATTAGTTCTACTTCAGTCTTGCATATATAGTGTGTGTGCTTCGTAAGCCTACGAACCTTGGATTGAAAAATTAAATAGTTGGGCAAATACTACAACGGAATTAAACGAAAATATTTATGCCTAACAACGAGGAGGAAACCGACAAGTCCAACTAATATTAGCAGAACCTCGAGGTGAGGACCTGGAGTCGTTGTTATTACTAGAGGAGGCATTGTTACAGGAGAAGATTGGGTGACTCTAGGAAAGACTATATATGGTTCAAGGATCAGAAGAACTGCAAAGAAGGCACAGTTGTTTGATCCAAGGAGAGAAAAACATACTTTTGAAGAAGCAAGGAAAGAATTTGTAGGAGAACAAGATTCTTCATATAGGGCACAACCAGAAGTAAGGGAATGTGAAATGCCTCTAGCATTTGATCAGTCTACCCTAGCTAGAAAAGGAAAATAGGTAAGCAAGCTCATGGACTTCTTATATACTTGTATCAATTTGATTAAAGATGAGAAAGTTGTGCAGGAGCTACAACACCTGATAAGATAGTATGAAATTGTAATAATAGATCCTATGTTGAGTAGAGTTGTGAATCAAGTATCTAGAAAAAGGAGGACAAGCAAGGAACTTCACCTTAGTGCCCAGATTGGAGACTACGACGTGGACTATGTGGTCCTCGACTTGGGATCAGAAATAAATGTTATGATGAAGCAAACTTGGGCACTGATGGGAAAACCTAAATTGATTTACTCTCCTATTAGGATCAGGATGTCTAACCAGCAGGCAGTGAGCCCCTTTGGAAGATTAGAGCATGTCCCTGTGGACATCGACAGAGTAAGGAATTTTGCAGACTTCGAAGTGATTGAGATTGTCAATGATAGTTGTCCCTACCCTGTGTTGTTAGGAATTGATTGGGATTTCAACAATTTGACGGTTGTTGACCTAAAAAACAGAAGAATGAAATTCAAGGGTAATGGCCTTAAGCTTATTGCACCTCTTGATCTTGATGAAGGCCACAGATACACAGAACCTATAAGAGAATAAGATCACGCCTACGAGCTAGAAATTATCTATAAACTGACAGCAGGACAACAGGATTACATTAATACCACAGTAGATGGAAATCTAAGATAGCAAAGTGAAAGTGCATGCTCATCAGATTTAGAAGAAGCACTGGAAAATTGGCAGAACAGAATGTATGAAGTATCTACGGGGAGGTGTGCCAGACTGACCAGGGTAGTTGGCTGGATTACCACAAAAGTAAGTAATCTTCCAACATTTGATGGTTTGAATCATTTAGAGACATTTCTAGCTGAATTTGAGAGAATTGTACCAGTACAACAGAGGATGTTGGCACTAGATGAAGCATTGAAAGCAACACCAGCTAGATGGTGGGGGACACACAAGAAGAACATCACAGAGTGGGTGCAATGTCGCACCTTATTGACAGTGTGATTTTCAGACCAAGTTGAAGGATGTGAAGTTCAATACACAGGTTAGAGTTGTCCTAAGGACCATGTGCAAAGTTGTGAGGAAGCCTGGAGAAGCATTCCTAAATAACAATGGGTACATAATTTCATTAACACCTTAGACACTATGCCTATCAACTGGTATCTTCAAGCATAACTGCACCTAGCTACTACAGATTGGTATGGCATGACCCAAAAAATTATAGTTACGTTCCTATTTGAAATTCAATACCCTACAATAGAACATGATTTACAAATTGTAAGACAGAGGGTCTGTAAGGAAGTATTTAACCTCCCTCTTGAACAAGAAGAAGATGAATGGACTACACCACTTCAACTGTTACAAGGTTGTTATAATATTAATGTTGATGAAGATGATGATCCTAGGAATGTGAACATCTCATAAACTGAAGGAAAAAGAGACATAGAAGGACCAGGGATTGAATTACCTTTTGTTGGGCATCCTATTAACATCAAGAAAGTTAATATTGAAACAAAGAAAACACCTAAGTTATCAAACGTTGGAGATTATTGGGATGATGCTACTATTAGTAAGATCACGGAACTGTTTCATGAGTATCAAGACTTGTTTCCAACCAAGTTCACAGACATGAAGGGAATTAAAGAGCCCATGGGAGAAATGAAGATCCCTCTGAGAGAAGATGCAAGACCTATCAAGCATATACCTAACAAACTGAATCCCAAGTACAAGCAGAAAGTTAATATTGAATCGGATAGAATGTTGGAAGCAGGAATCATAGAACCTGTTGAAGAATCCAGATGGATCATCCCTATGGTGGTTTAGGATAAGAAGTCTAGAGAAATCATAATCTGTGTAGATCTAAGGAAGTTGAACGATGCATGTCTACATGATCCATTTCCTACACCTTTTACTGATGACGTTCTAGATAATGTAGGAGGATAGGAGGTCTATTCATTCACAGATGGATTTTCAGGCTATCACCAGATCATAATTGCTAGAGAAGACCGACATAAGACTACATTTGCAACAGAATGGGGTTCCTTTTAGTACACTGTGATGCCTTTTGGGTTGAAGAATGCACCAGCCATCTTTTCCATGGTGGTGGTCAAAGCATTTAAGGAGTTTTTACATAATTTTTTGGAAGCATATTTTGATGAATGGACCATTTTTAGTCTACTGAAAGATCATATTGAATGTTTGAGATTAATGTTAGATAAGTTCAGTAAATATCAGATTGCCCTGAATCTAAAGAAGTGTATTTTTTTTTCACCCTTTGGAGTGTTGTTAGGACATATTGTGTGCAAACAGGGGTTGTTGGTAGATCCTTCCAAGATTGTTATCATTGTTGATCTACCTCCTCTTACTTTAGTTAAACAATTGTGCACTGCATTAGGACACACTAGATATTATAGAAAGTTTATTAAAGGCTACACCCAGATAACAACACCCATGGAGAAGCTACTAAAGAAAGATAGCAAATTTCCATGGATAGAGGAATGCCAGTAGAGCTTTGACACACTAAAGCAGAAAATGGTCACTGCACCTATCTTGGTTTTTCCAGATTGGAGTAAGGAGTTCAATGTTCATGTCGATGCTTTGTCCATTGCACTAGGAGCAGTCTTAGCACAGCCAAGAGCGGGATATATCGACCACCCTATAGCCTTTGCTAGCAAGAAGCTTTCTACAGCTGAAAATAATTATACTACCACTGAAAGAGAAGGCTTAGCTATGGTATATGTGTTGCATAAGTTTCAACACTATTTGTTGGGAGGACATTTTAAGATGTTCACAGATCATTCTGCATTGAATTACTTAGTCAACAAGTCATTGTTGGGGAATAGAATATGCATATGGCTACTACTATTCCAGGAGTATGACTTTGAGATTGTGGTCAAGCCAGGAAGAATGAGTAAAGGACCTGATCACTTATCCAAGTTATAACATGGCGAGGAACCTACCAATCTGGAGGATACACTACCAGATGCACAGTTGTTGGCCATCGGAAAATTTGATGATCACTTCATCGAGATAGTTCAGTTTTTGTCCACGGGAATGGCACCTCGCGAGTATATAGTTATTCAAAAGAAACAGTTAGTAGTCTGCACTGCATACTTTCAACTTATAGCTGGATAGTTATATAAGATGGGACCAGATGAGATCTTGAGGACATGTGTTATGGAGGCAGAAAGACCATTTATTATTGCAGAAGAATATGAAGGCATCGCAGGAGGACATTATGCAAGGAAAGAAACAACGCAGAAGGTTCTTAGAGCTGGCCTCTAGTGGCCTACTTTACACAAGCATGCTAAGGAATACTATAGAGCCTACGATGTATGCCAAAGGATAGGGAAACCTTCCAGAAGGGATGAGATGCCTTTAACACCTCAGCTAACCTTACAGGCATTTGTGAAATGGGCTATTGACTTTGTGGGACCTATCAACCCACCAGGAAAGCGCACAAGAGCTCGATACATTATCACTGCTACAAAATATTTGACCAGATGGGCATAAGCAAGAGCAGTTAAGGATTGTAGTGCAGCCACACCTGCACAGTTCATCTTTGAGGATATTTTAACTAGATTCAGATGCCCGAAGATCCTTATGAGTGATCAAGGCACACACTTCATCAACAAAACTATTGAAGCATTGATTCAGGAATTCGAAGTTCACCATCAGAAGAGCACTCCATACCACCCACAGGTGAATGGTACAGTCGAAGCTTTCAATAAGATCTTGGAGATAGAACTGACTAAGATTTGCAGTGTTAACCGAGATAATTGGGATCTAAGAATTTCAGCCGTATTATGGGCTTATAGAACTACTTGCAAAAAGTTAGCAATGTAGAACCCATTTAAGTTAGTTTATGGCTTGGAAGTATTGGTACCTATGGAATACTTTGTTCCTAGTTTAAGAATTGCAGCATCTACAGGTATGGATGACACTGACACTGTTCAAGATAGGCTTGGGAAGTTGTTGGAACTGGAGGAAGACGGGTTCATTGCAGGATTTCATCAGCAAGTACAAAAAGAACGAGAAAAGGATTACCATGACAGACATATCAAGAAGAAATAATTTAAGAAAGGATATTTGGTACTGTTATATGAAAGCAAGTTCATGAAGCATCCAGGGAAGTTCAGGACACATTGGCTAGGACCATTCGAAGTTGCCTATATTATAGAAGGAGGAGTTGCATGGTTGAAGACCCTTAATGGGGAATGGAAAGATAGTTTGGCAAATGGGAACCAACTGAAAATATATTATGACAACCAGTTGCCTCGCATCTCTCAGTAAAAGCACAGGACGAAGGGTCTAGGTACCAAGTGTAGTTGAAATTGGGTACTAGACACAGAAAAGACAGTCTGCACAAGATTGGGGAGGGACAGAGAAGAAAGAACAGTCTTCTCCATCTAGTCTGCAGTTGAAGTAATACAGAAGATTCAACCTTGCAGTGACTCGGGACGAGTCACGGGTGAGTTTTGGGGGCCTGTTGGCCCTTTGTTATGTAAGAAAGCAAAGATTAAGGAAGGAAAACAAAGCATGAAGTGTGCGGAAGGCATACAAACCGAGGAAGGGTCGAAGTGGCTAAAGAAACATAAAAGAAGAAACGGGGTAAAGGAAAAGTAAGTCATTGAAAGAGAAGGTCAAGGAAGACAAAGTAGAAAAGAAGATGGATCTTAGACAAATCAACAAACAGAAGAAGACACCAATGGGTGCCTTGGAGCACCTCGTGGAGAAGAAGGAAGAATAGGTTGGTGAAGCCCTTAAAATGTGGGTCATGTGGATCTAGGGTTTTGGCACCTAGGGTTTTATCATCTAGTGTATTGACACCTAGGCTTCGGCCTAGGGATTTCTAAGAGTCATGAAATGTATAAAAAGAGGTTTATAAGAGTTGAGAGGGGTTCGTCATTGGTTGTTGTGACATAGAGAGATTGAGCTGTAAGAGTGAATTCTTGTATTGTGAGATCTTCAGCTAGGTGCGAAGATCAACCCTGCAATTGGGTTGCCAGAGAGGGGAGAAGGAGAGGAAGAGAGAGAGAGAGGATCTGCAGCTAAGTGCGCATATAGAACTGTATGTTTTCATCTAATATATCAAGAAACACAGTTCTATGGGCGTAGCCCTAGGGAGAGGGTGAACCACGTAAATCTTGTTGTTATGTGTGGATGTTGTGTTATTTGAAAGTCGGTAATGGTCATGTTTGTTCCCAACATATGGTAGGTCATAGTGAACTAAGGATGGCTATCATAGAGTTGGGACCACGCAGAGGTCTCATGCCCGCAAGAGTCAAGCATTGTGGTTAGTGTAGCAATTGGAGGTCAACTGAGGCAGTCAGTGATGCAATTGGTGTTCCCTTTCTTATAATTAATGTTGAGGAGAAACTGCTACAATTATGTAGACCACTTTTGATTTTGGTCACTCTACAATTTCCTTGTGTCTACATGAACTACATAGGCTTGTGATCTGTATGGATGATTGTCTCCTTCCCTAGAATGTAATGCTTCCATTTGCAGCAGGATTGTACAATGGAATAAATTTATTTGTCATATGTGGGGTACTTACAGATGGCATGTTAGAGTGTCTCACTATGATAGGCGACTAGATGACCATGTTGCGTGAGAACGGCACCAACAGCATAATCAGAAGCATATGTCTCAATCTCAAATGGTTGTTTCAAATCGGGTAAGGAAAGCATCGTGGTTGATCATAAGTGATGTTTTATATCATCAAAGGATTTCTATTATGACCTTCCCCACACAAATTTTTCTTTCCAACCACCCTTGGTCACTTGGTTGAGAGCCCTTGTGATATAGGAGAACCCCAATACAAATCTGCGATAGAAGTTGGCAAGGCCTAAAAATATCCAAATCTCAGTGAGTGTTGTTGGGGCCAGACAGTCATGAATAACTTGGATCTTGGTTGGATCGACATGCACCCCATTCTCATGTACAATATAGCCAAGGTATTAGACCCTGTTAATTCCAAAGGACAATTTCTCTAGGTTAGCATATAGCTTGTGCTGCCACAAAGTATGGAAGACTCGTTGAATGTGGTGCAAGTGTTCTTCGCAATTCTTGTTGAAGACGAGGATGTCATCTAGATATACAACCATAAAGGATTTGGTGAAGGGTCACAATATGTCATCCATCAACCTCATGAAATTTGTTGGGGAATTCGTCAAGCCAAAGGGCATGACCAACCACTCAAAAATACCTTCTTTAGACTTGAAAGTAGTATTTAATACATCAGTTTGTTCTATGGGGACCTGGTGGTAGTCATACTTCAAATCAATGTTACTAAGTAATTTGGCCCCTTCATCTAGTTGAGAAGTTCATCAATTTGAGGAATTGGATATCGGTTCCTGACTGTGATTTTGTTCAGAGATCTGTAATCAATACAAAGTTGTCAGGTCCCGTCTTTCTTCAACATGAGCACGATTGGGTTTCCGCAGGGTGATGATCTTGGTCAAATGTGACATTTTTGGAGTAGCTCTTAAATATGGCACTTGATTTCCTCATTTTCCAAGAGAGAGTGTCAATACACTAGCCCATTAGGCAAAGGCATTAGAGGGGTCAATTCAATTGAATGCTTGACCTAATAATGCAAAGGCACCCCAGTACGTGAGGTGAGTATGTCTCGATATTCTTCCACAACTTTATTCACTTGTTGTTGTTGCATAGAGGAGCATTGTGTGAAGGCGATGGATGTGGCCACGATCTTCTATTCACTTTGAGAGAAAATCATGAAGAGGAAAAATTTCCTAGTTTGGGAGATGACCTTCATGCATTGCTTAGTTGAGACAAAATAAATTGAAATAGGTGGAGCTACCTCTGGTATCCTATACAGTTGTATGCACACAATAAAAATGACACTACGAGGTCTAGACCCATATACAACATGATGTTTCCACATATATGGTTGACCTAAAAGAACATCACAAACTTCAAGTGGGGCAACATCACAAAATACCTCGTATGTGAAGGGATTGATGACATAGGACAGGCAACATTGTTGGTTGACGTGGAGATCTCATCCTTGGTTGAGCCACCCAATGTTGTACTATTACACACCAAAATGTCACACTTAATTGTTGCACCCTTAGTGTCACAAGTGTCGCAAAGTAACATATGCACCTTGTTAAGTGTCGCATGCACTGTCGCAAGTGTCGTATGCACGTTACCTAGTGTCGCATTCACTTTGATAAGTGTCACAACCCCTTGACACCATAAATACATTTTCCACAATCCCTAAGTCATGTTGGAAGAAGAAGCACTATCATTCGACAGTCGAAACATACCTTTTTCTTGGAAAAATTGACCATTTTTTAGCATTTTAGAAGGGTTGTGCTCCCCTACCCATGCTAAGGGGGCGTCAGTGCTCCTCTGGCCATGCTTAGGGGGGTGTCAATGGCACTCTATCTCTCACTCAGGGGGAGCGTTAGTATTGTTAGAGGAGAATATGGGATCTCCCACCTCTTTCTAAGGGCCAGCTCTTACTTGGATGAGGGTTGTTGTGATCAACTCCTATACTATAGCTTCATCTTAGGATCCAAATCCCAACTTAAGGATCCATATCCTCAACCATATCCTTCATTAGATCATGGTGGTTGTGCCTCTCAAGCCTATATATTGAAGGTATTTCCAAGGTGAAGAGAGAAGAATTCAAATATCGAACCTTTGATCTTGGGAGAAGCATTAACATTTTGATTTCAAGGTTGTCATGCAAGGGTTGGACGAGGAGATCTTGGAGAAGTGTTGCATCATCAAGAATGCTTTGTAAGTGCCTCATTTTGGCTTTCCAATTAATATAAACTTGGCCTATTCCCTTCAAGTTCATGTGTTCTACATTTTCTTGTCTATTTTCATTTCAGTATTCACAGATAGATCTGCTTTGTCTAATCATATAGAGTAGGAAGAAGAGTTCCTTTTCTAGTCTTTGCAGGACTTCATTTGTGTTGAGGAGATTCGAAATCAAACCCAAGGATTGGAGCAGTGAGGAAGAACATCGCAAGAAGGTATGTCACATTATTCTTCTCTCTTTCTTTATTGATTGAGTTAGATATATAGGGAAAGTAATAACCACTTGTTCACTTTTGTATTTGGACCAAAGATAGGGTTCTTGGTCCAAAGGGGAGATTAGCATGTCTACAGGGTAAGATTTATCATAACATGTACGGATGCAGATGTGGTGTTGTCATAAAATCCAACCACTTTACAACCTCTGTTGATATGAGGTTCTTTTAGCTTCCTCTATCAACAATGAAATGTAGCAAATCCCCCTTCACCCACATTTACAAGTGAAAAAGATGATCACCTTTCTCCAACTCTTCTGGTACATTTGGTTGGATCTTGGTGGTAGTGATTGTGGCATTGGGTTCTGCATCAATGATCCACTTCCCCTTTCTTGGCTCTGAATTAGATTCAAAGCCTAGATCGGACTATGAGGCTTTCATCTTGACCACCAATGACTGCTTCGAGCAACATTCATCGGTGTTGTGCTAGGGGATTTTATGGAACTCGCACCACTTCCTAGTGTTTTTCTTCGTCTTCCAACTACCCTTGTTTATTTTTGCCTTAGACTGGTTGTACTGAGGTTGTCTATCCTTACTTTGTCCTTTGTTTTGTGTGTTGGGGCCGCCCTTTCCCTACTTTTTTTGTGATCCATTTACATATCCAAACTCTTGCTTATTCCTTTGCTTAAATTTTTGCTTGAATTGTTACAGCTTATCGATAAGTGGCTCCCAACGATGAGATGTACAAAAACTCCATTTATGTTTGGATGTACCTATGTAGACCCCCACGATATTTTAGAACCAGATTTCATTGGGAGTTTCTGATACCCAAATTGGTGCACAAGGTATGGAAGGTGTTTGTGAACTCTGACACTATTTGGTCCCTATTATGACGCACTATGGTCCATCTCATGTACCAATCATCATAGTTTCGAACAGGGTAATATTGCTCCTTGATAACATCCATAAAAGAGTCCCAAGAGGGCTCAGCCAAAAATATTCTAGACTCCTATGTGGATTTTTTCTCATAGTAAGTTTCCCACCAATGTTTGACATGGGGGATAGCCTTAAGGAGTGCAAAGGTGATATTTTCCCTATTGGAAAAATTGTGGACAGAGAAATAACCTTCTAGTAGATTTAACCACTCTTCCAAGGCATCCACATCTATTTGACCTTCAAATACGATAATATAAAAATTAACATGTACCTTGAAGGGGGCGTCACCTCAAAAGTGGTGGCTTGATGAAGATGCATCTATTGTTGTCAGCAGTCGTCGAAGGATTTGGGAGAAATTGTCCATCATCTTATTCCTCTATTGTGAGAGGACTTTTGTGAGAAATAGCTTAATAGGATCTCCTGCTCCCTCGTCTCTTTTTTCCTCTTCCATGGGCGGTTGTCGAGGTCAGCGAGGACATTTTTCCAAGGGTTCAACTACTTCAAGTCCTAGTGCCTTGTAACGTGACCTCATTGAGGACATGCACAGAGAAGCAAATAAAGAGAAAACTGCTCTGATACCACTTATACAGATTTATGAGGAAATGAAACGAATTGCAAAAACGGGATAAGAATACAGATATACATTAATACTCAATTTATATTAAAGAATGAAATAAGCAGAGACTGTAAAGGAAAATATAGAGTGAAATGAACTTGCTAGAATGGTGGTATCTTATCTATGAGAAGAGATGTTATGGATATGTGCATTCGTAAGAAGATGACTACAATGAGGCTCCAAAGGCCTTTTTAACATAAAGAATAAATGAGAAAACCCTAAACATTCAAAACCCTAACCCATGAGACGAAATGCCAAAAGGTTTGTGGGCCCCGATGGGGATAGTTGATACGTCAACTTCCCGGGGGCACAAAATTTTCATACGATCTCCATTTTGGGTGCTAAATACCTTGTCGAAAAGGTCTATCCACGAAGTACACATTATATTCATCCTAACATTACTCTTTCATAACTTACAAGGTACTGACAAGCCAAAAAAATGTAATTTAGGGCCTCAAAATGACCCCAGAAATTTGGGACCCAAAAAACTATAGAAAAAATGCCAAGATGGAAACTGTATTTTGAGCCAGTGGAATAGATGGGTGGCCATCGATGTCCACATGGATCACTTGCACCAATGAATTATACAAGAAACCTAATATTTCCATCAAAATATTCTACCTTGCCACCTAACACCTGGAAAGACTAATGCTTGTAGATGAAGAGACTGGATTCCCTTTGTCAATCCCAAATCTATACGCTTGACTTGAAGCCCTATTTGTATTCCATTGGTCAATGAGATTTTAAATTGTGGTAGCTCGGATAGGTGTTTCTGCATTGGCTCAGAGTCAAAGAATGTAGAAGTTGTCCAGAAATTTTCTCAACCTTATTTTATTTTTATAAAGTGATTTTTTCTCAAAATCACATTAATTAATTAGTATTTAATGTTGTCTTAGCTAAAGTTCATTTTTTATCTAGATCGATCGAGGTGATGATCACAAGGTTGGAGATATGGGGGTAAAAGAAGCCAGAAAAAGTGAAATCGACTCATTATTGTGAAAAGTGTAAGTGAGAGTTGAGGAGAAGAGGAAGAGAGGAAGAGAGAAAATTTGCATGAAACATCTTGAGCGCATTTCCCAAGTCATTGGTGCATTTTCCAAGGATGGCGCACTTCCCTAGGTATCACATCCATACAGTAGAGTTCACCAAACAGTGTGGGCATGTTTCCCAAGGTAGTGAGCACATGTGGTTGGTTGCATGAGTCCCAAGGAAGCATTTGACATTGCATGCAGGACGTACAACATTAGAAAGGTGTTGGCACGATTTCCAAGGTAGCATACAAGTCATACAGCTGTTGAAAATTTTTGCATGGTATTGGCACAAATTCCAAGGCAGCATACAAGTTCATTTATTGTTGTAAATTGCAAACTTCTCTGTGGGATCACTAATCAAGAAAATGTCTCATTTTTTGGTTTTCCCTTCAGGGTTTTTCTTGGGGTAATTTATCCAAAAATTATTGTGTCAAATGGTGTGATCGGTTTGCTAAAGTTTCTACTATGCATGAATGTTTTTAAGCTCGGTGTATTTATGTTCATAAAAAAACAGATTTGGAATTTCTTGTTTTTCATGCATGAATTGGTTTTCGTGCATGCATGCATCTGAAAGTTAATTTTTATCGGAAGTGTAAATCGGATCTAGGCTTTAGAAAACTAACATGGTATCAAAGCATCATCTCTGAAAGAAACCAAAGGCTTTGGCACAGGGCTCAGCAGAGTGTTGCAAGTTATTCTCATCAGGAGGTTGTGGGCTCAGTGTATCAATTTTTTCAGGGAATATGGCTATCGGTTTGAGATTCGAGGACCGATTGGAGGGGGCATCAAATTTCATCCCCTGGAAAGAAACAATTGCATTGTTGTTAGAGGAAAGTGAGCTCTGAGTTATTGTTGAGAAGACCCAGACTATTCCTATTGATGTAGTGCTTTTGGACTTTTACAAGAAGAAGAATCTGAAGGCCAAAAGAATCATCTTAGACATTGTGAAGGATCATATCATCCTGCATGTGACCGAGAATATGCATGCATATGATATGTGGGCATCCTTGATGAAGCTTTATCAAAGTAGAAACTAAAATAAGAAGATGGTGTTACGAGAGAACCTTCACAGCTTGAATATGTCTAGATCTGATATAATTACATCATATCTCACTAAAATCACTCAGATGAGTGATGATTTGGGTGTTGTTGGGGAAAATGTTGAGGATCGGAAGTTGGTTAGAACAACATTGAAAGGATTTTTTAAACCATGGGATGATTTTTTCCGTGGAATTGTTTCCAAAGAGTAACTTCCCGACTAGGAAAGATTATAGGATGATTTCACACAGGAGGAGAGGAGAGTGGGATTCATCCATACAGGACAACATCAGGGTGATGATGAGAAGAATGTTGCTCTCATGGGAAAGGGAAAAGGCAGGGCCAAGAAAAGCTCCAATGGTTGGGCTACCTCAAAGGGTGAGAAGAAGAGAGACATGAGCAAAGTGAAATGCTTTGCATGTCATAGGGAACTATGCTAGTCAATGTCCAAATAGGAAGAAGAAGGGGAAGCTAGAGGTTGTAGCTTCAACAGAGGTGGATGTGTTTTTTGCCAAGTTTGAGAAAGATTTATCATTAGTGGCAAGCCCCTCTTCGACATCAGTACCCATTGGTGTGTGGTTCATTGATAGTGGTGCTTCCAGTCATATGAGGGGAGTACGAGAATACTTCACAGATATATTAGAGGGTAATATAGATTGTGAGATCGAGCTTGGATATGACTCAACGATCAAAGCATTTGGATGAGGAATAGTCACGTTTCAAAGGGAGTCTCAGCTGTCGATGAGAGTGAAGAAGGTGTTGTATCTTCCAGGGTTGGAAAAGAACCGTATCTCAATTTAGTCCATCGAGGATAGTGGGCATGAGATTATTTTCCGAGATGGAAAGGTAATCATTCATCCTAGGGGATCTAGTTCCAGGATAGCTAAGGTGATTGGGATCATGCAAGGGAATTTATACAGGCTCATGTTCCAACTAGATAAGGCATTGTTTCATACCAGTAGTAGTGACTTGTGTGAGTTATGGCACAAGAGGATCGCACACTTGCACCATGGGGATTTTAATGTGTTGAAGGAGATTATGAATGGTTTACTATAGTTCCATGTGGATCATTAGGGTGTGTGCAAGGGGTGTGCACTCGGGAAGTATACCAAAACTGCATTTCCAAGAAGTGACAACAGATCTAAGGGGATATTGGATCTATTACACTCGGATGTGTGTGGATCAATGTCAGTTGTGTCCTTGGTTGGATACCATTATTATGTTACCTTTATTGATGATTCCCCCAAGAAGACTTGGATCTATTTCAGGAATACCAAGGATGAGTTCTTCAGGAGATTTCAAGGGTTCAAGGCTCTTGTGGAAAATCAAACAAGAAGGAAGATTAATATGTTGAGATTTGACAATGGGGGTGAGTATACCTCTAATGATTTCAAGAGCTTCTGTACACGGGCATGAATCGAGGAGTTAATAGTTTTGTATATCCCTAAGAAAAATGAGGTTACAGAAAGAAAGAACAGGTCCATCATTGGGACTATGAAGGCCATGCTACATGACCAGGATCTACCCATGTTCTTGTGTGCAGAAGTAGGAAATAAAATAGTCTACATTCATAACAGGAGTCCTCATAGGGTGTTGGGGAACAAGACTCTTGAGGAGGATTTCACTAAAAGAAAGCCTGAGATTGGACACCTTCATATTTTTAGGTGTCTTACATATTCTCACATCCCTTCAAAGAAGAGGACGAAGCTTGAGCCCACTACAGACAAAGGCATACTTGTTAGGTATAGTGAGACTTCAAAGTCCTATCGGATCTATATTCCTGCACTGAGGAAAACAATTGTGAGGTGGGATGTGAAGTTCTAGGAGGATAGGGCCTTTAGGAGGTTGCATGATTCACCTCCAGCAAAGACAGAGGAGTAGGAGGCTCCAAATTTTGGGGAGAGATCTACAACATAGGTTTTGGATCCTTGGTCTTCAGATTGGGAGGAGTAGGAGGATCCTTCCACGCAGGAGGCCACTACCACTTCAGGGAAGAAGAGGCCAAGATGGATTCAATAGACCTTGAAAGATGTAGAGAAGCATGTGGCACCTAAGGGAACTTTCAGGGAGATCAGGACACCGGAGAAGTGTTCCACTTACATGGAAATCATGTGTGACAATATTGATTACGAGCCTTCTAGATTTGAAGAGGCTTCAGAGTGACAGGTGTGTTAGGATGCCATAGTGGAGGAGTATTCCTCAATCATGAAGAATGATGTTTGTGGTCGGTTCGAAGTGGATCAATAAGATCAAGCATGTAGTAGATGGCAATGTGGAGAAATACAAAGCAAGCTTTGTGGCGAGAGGGTTCTCACAAACAGAGGGAGTTGATTATGAGGAGACCTTCACACCAGTTGTGAGGTACACTTCTATCAAGGTGGTCATTTCCATTGCAACAAAGATGTGTTGGAGGAGACATAAGATGGATGTAAAGACTGTTTTTTTTAATGGGATCATTGAAGAGAAGGTGTACATTGAGTAGCCTCAGGGATTTGAGGTGCATGGGAGAGAGTACATGTATGTAGTTTAACAAAAGAATTGTACATGCTCAAAAAATCTCCCAGAGATTGGTATTTGAGGATCAATATCTACTTGCAACAGCTAGGATTTGAGAAGAGTGAGGTGCACCCCAACCTTTACTACATTTTAGTTGGTGAGGATCATCTCATTCTTGTCCTGTATGTAGATGATCTATTTCTTACTGGGTCAGAGAATCTCATCCAGAGATGCAAGTGAGATCTTGCTTCAGAATTCAAAATGAAGGGCATCGGGTTGATGCATTATTTTATGGGATTGGAGGTGTGGAAGAGGACAGGTTATATTTTCTTGAGACAAGGAAAATATGCAGTGGATATCTTGAGGAGATTTGAGATGATGGATTGCAGGCCTATGTCTACACCTATGTCTATGCCTATGACAACCAACTTGAAGAAGTTGGATGCTTCTGAGTCTGAGTTGGTAGATCCTACCTTGTATCGATGGTTGATTGTTTCTTTGATGTATCTGGTCAACACTAAACCAAATATTTGTTTTGTTGTCAACACCCTTAGTTAGTTCATGGTTGAGATGAGGAGGGTGCAGTGGGTGGTAGAAAAACATGTGCTCATGTACCTATGAGGTACAGTAGATTATGGGTTGAGCTATATTCAAGGGGGTGGAGTTAGATTCATGGGTTACACAGACTCGGGCTAGGCAGGCATTGCAATTGACAGGAAAAACACCTTAGGGTGTTGCTTCAGCTTGGGATCGACAGTTGTGTCTTGGTTCAATAGGATGCAGAAGTCAATGGCATTAAGCTATGAAGAGGCAGAGTATATGGCAGTCAGTCATGAGAGTTGTGAGGCCATGTGGCTTCACAAGTTACTCATTGGATTGTTTGGTTGGAAGTTGCAGCTAACCGCCATTCACTGTGATAATAAAAGTTGCTTTAAACTATTGGAAAATCTAGTGTTCCATGACAGGTTCAAGGATATAGAGATCAGGTATCACTTCATTGGAGACTGTGTTCAGAGAGGAGATATGAAGCTTCAGTACATTTTTACAAATGAGCAGGTTGCAGAAATCCTCACAAAAGCTTTGATCAATGAAAAGTTTGTGTTCTACAAAGATAAGACAAGGGTGGTGCAGAACACCTTCCTCGCTAAGAGGGAGTGTTGAATTGTGGTAGCTTGGATAGGTGCTTTTGCATTGGCTCATAGTCAAATCATGCAAAACTCATCTGAAAACTTTCTCAGGCTTACTTTATTTTTATAAAGTGACTTTTTCTCATAATCACATTAATTAATTAATAATTAATGTTGACTTAGCTAAAGTTCAAAATAAAAATTTAAGTGAACTTTAGATTATATCGTGATCGTAGATCTAGATCGATCCCATCTGTAGATCGAGGAGATGATCATGAGGTTGGAGATATTGGGGTAAAAGAAGCTAGAAAAAGTGAAATCGACTCATTATTGTGACAGGTGTGAGAGAGAGCTAAGGAGAAGAGGAAGAGACGAAATTTGCATGCAGCATCTTGGGTGCATTTCCCAAGGCATTAGCACATTTCCCAAGGAGAGTGAACTTCCCTAGGTAGCCCATCCATACAACAGAGTTCAACAAGTAGTGTGGGCATGTTTCCCAAGGTAGGATGCACATGTGGTTGGATGCACGAGTCCTAAGGCAATGCTAGACATTGCATGTAGGTCATACAACATTAGGAAGGTGTTGGGATGATTTCTAAGGCAACATATAGGTCGTACAACATTAGGAAGGTGTTGGCATGATTTCCAAGGCAGCATATAGGTCATACAACTGCTGGAAATTGTTGCATGGTAATGGCATGAATTTCAAGGCAACGTATAGGTTCATTTATTGTTGTTATTTTCTGCTCTAAATTTCAGACTTCTCTGCGAGCTCAATAATCAAGAAAATCTCTCATTTGTTGGTTTTCCCTTAAGGGTTTTTTCCAGGGGTAATTTACCCAAAACTTATTGTGTCAAATGGTGTGATTGGTTTGCTTAAGTTTGCGTTGTGCATGCATGTTATTAAGCTTAGTGTATTTATGTTCATAAAAAATCAGATTTGGAATCACTTGTTTTTTGGGCATGCATTGGTTTTCATGCATGCATGCATCTTAAAGTTAATTTTTATTGGAAGTATAAATCAGATATGGGCTTCAGAAAACTAACATGAGTTATTCTCTAGACCTAAAAATTGACTTTAGGAGTTTCTCCTTGTTATCACTCCAGGAAACTCTTCTAGGTTGTAGCTCGAAGATGCCTGGTAACTTAACTATTTTCTCAATGTTGAATATATAATTGGATCAAGATGGATAACTAACACACTTAACTATTTCCTCAATGTTGAATATATAATTGGATCAAGATGGATAACTAACACACTGAATCTTACACTCAAGACAGTCTAGGTATATTCAACATTACAAGGCCTTCAAGAGTTATTATCAGACAGGTTGTGTATCAAATAGATCATAATATAATCACATAAACCAGATCACACATATATAAAACAATAGGTATGATGGGTCTAGAAACTAGTACAATAGCTTATGATCCTTTGCCAAATAATCAAACAGTGAGATGACAGTCACCTATGGATTATATAAGCATAGACAGAGAATGGCATTCACTCATAAACATAGACAGATAACAAAGAAGGAATCCGATAACATCAATGAAAGAAGCTTGCAAGTCTCATATATTAAAGAAAGTGTCTCAACACAAAATACAATAATCTAGTCTCCAAAATCGACCCTTCAGTCATTTAAAACAATAGACTTTATAGTCTTTACAAAGCAGTTTCAAATCCTAAGAAACTGGATCTAAAATACTAAATATGGAATAAAATCAAAACAGTTCTCAAGTCATAGGATTTAGATCCTAACTCAAAGGAATCAAATTCTAATCATAATCTGTGATCTTCAGCATTCCTCAACAGCTTCAACAATCTTTGGCATGCTCAACAACCTTCAAGGTGATGAGAAGGCACTTGAGATCTCCCTTTGGCAGTTGGGTAGTATCTTAACTAAAAATAGAAAAGCTCTTCAGCCTTTCTATCCTTTGCATCGACTTCAAAAACTTAAAAGAGAGAGTGCTCTCTATCCCTTTTAACTTTATCATTCATTTAGAATCTTCCTCAAATGATTTGGCAGCGAAAACAATTGATCTGAGCGAAAATACCATCATTCTGCCTATACCATCATTCTGCCTGTCTCTATGCTTTCGGTGGCTAAAGAGCCAAAATTCTAACTGGTAAGCCACAGAAAGTGGCTAAGGATAGCTGTGCAAACTGAAATAGCCACCGAAAAGGCAGGTTTTCTGTCAAAATAGTTCTATCTGTTGTTTATAAAATCACAAAAACTCATGTGATCTGTTGAACAAGGATTGTATTCTCAACTTGCTATGATGGAAGTCCATTTTCCTGCTGATGTACTAGTTGCTGAGTGAATTGATCTCTGATCTATAGCTTTGTGCACTGTGAGCAAACATAAAGAGTTGACCTGTAATAACCTGCTCAGCCATTACACAAATAGGTTGAGACGAAGCATAATGAAGTTGATACCAATGTGTAATTGAAGCTCCTTTGATTTAGAATCCAACACAGTACCTGCTGGATGATTATCAANCATTTAAAACAATAGACTTTATAGTCTTTACAAAGCAGTTTCAAATCCTAAGAAACTGGATCTAAAATACTAAATATGGAATAAAATCAAAACAGTTCTCAAGTCATAGGATTTAGATCCTAACTCAAAGGAATCAAATTCTAATCATAATCTGTGATCTTCAGCATTCCTCAACAGCTTCAACAATCTTTGGCATGCTCAACAACCTTCAAGGTGATGAGAAGGCACTTGAGATCTCCCTTTGGCAGTTGGGTAGTATCTTAACTAAAAATAGAAAAGCTCTTCAGCCTTTCTATCCTTTGCATCGACTTCAAAAACTTAAAAGAGAGAGTGCTCTCTATCCCTTTTAACTTTATCATTCATTTAGAATCTTCCTCAAATGATTTGGCAGCGAAAACAATTGATCTGAGCGAAAATACCATCATTCTGCCTATACCATCATTCTGCCTGTCTCTATGCTTTCGGTGGCTAAAGAGCCAAAATTCTAACTGGTAAGCCACAGAAAGTGGCTAAGGATAGCTGTGCAAACTGAAATAGCCACCGAAAAGGCAGGTTTTCTGTCAAAATAGTTCTATCTGTTGTTTATAAAATCACAAAAACTCATGTGATCTGTTGAACAAGGATTGTATTCTCAACTTGCTATGATGGAAGTCCATTTTCCTGCTGATGTACTAGTTGCTGAGTGAATTGATCTCTGATCTATAGCTTTGTGCACTGTGAGCAAACATAAAGAGTTGACCTGTAATAACCTGCTCAGCCATTACACAAATAGGTTGAGACGAAGCATAATGAAGTTGATACCAATGTGTAATTGAAGCTCCTTTGATTTAGAATCCAACACAGTACCTGCTGGATGATTATCAACATGATTAAATAGCTGAACTTAAATTCTCACCTTGAGATTTTCATATGAGAAACTATTTGACCCTGATGCACTGGATAAACCACCTTATATTTTAACAGAAACATTTAGTCTAGAATATCTCTCTGATGCTGAAACAACAAACATTTTATTGCTTTCCTCTTCACACTGCCTCTGAATTCCTTTGAATATCAAAGATCCTCTGAGACCTCTGCAGCCTCTGCTAGATCTTCTAGACCAAGCGGTATTACAGATTTAGGTTCTTTGAGCATTAGTTTAACTCTTAATTATCCGACCTTAAAGAGTGCACTTATTTGATGTTGCCAAACTCTGTTTCTTGTTCCTTTTCTGCCTGAGACATGCTCAAATGATCCAGCCAGCAACAACATTTCTGTAGCATGAGGCAGGGCGTATTTTTCATAAATTAGCACTGTGTAGCTAACACCATTTCCAGAATTTAGCATGATACCAGTTATTCGGCCACTAGCGTACAAAGACAGAACTTCCTGAATAGCAACATACATAGTAGGCATATATAAAGTTTCAAAACATGATCCCTGTCATCTTCTCCTGTTTGCTTTGGGATTCGCCCTCAACGTCTTGATAACCATTGATGAATCTACTGATTACTTTGGGCTTGTGGAAAGTGTCATCGATCCTCCTGAAGTCATGTTGAATGCTTGGATGTATTGGCAGGCAGCAACAAGTGGCTTATCTTGAGTGTAATAGACACCAAGAACAACAATAGCAGGAGAAAATGCAAGCTGCTCATCTTCAATAAAGAAATTGTTAATATTCTTGTGCAAAACCATGCGTCCCACCGGTTAAATAATTTGATCAACCATCTTAACATTGGTGGCATCAGTCAAGATAATCAACAGCTTTGAGAGGACTCATAAAGAAAAATACGAATCCAGAAAAACCTTTGAGCTCTGCGTTTTTAACCTCTACGCATGATATCTGAAAACAATCTGTCATCAATAGGGCACCTGCGATCTGGCACTTGGCAGTTGTATTAGTTTATTGAATGAAATCTGAAGCTCGGCGCAGTTCGTAGTTCTTCCTTATGACTAAATGTCTTCGATCTGATGCCCTCGACTGTCAAAGAATCGAGAGACGCAGCTATACTCACCAATTGACAACTGCGCATTCGTGTGGCACTTGGCATTTACTCTATGTCTGCGTTTTTTCTGAATGGGCATGCATCGGGCGTTTGGATATTATAGCCTTTATATCTGTTAATGTTTCACCAACTAATTCGATGAAACCAGTGGAAATAAATTGGGCTTGGGTTTTGATATAACTTGGGGCTTGTGCGTCGACTTATGTGTCGATTTGTAACTTGAATTGCGGTATGGCTTTGAGTTGAACGCACTTAATGTGCAGACACGGAATTTGGCATATGTAAACATGTGGCTTGGCCCATTGGTCCCTAAAGTTTTGGCTAAAAGCTATCAAAGTCAAGAGGATTAGTTTAGTTTAAAACAAATCTCAAGCTTAGGCACAAAAGGAGTTTGTTTGCTATATGGCTAGCTTAGGTCTGTAAGATTCGGACTTAGTTAGATAATTTGTAATTCACTCATCACTATTTATTTCAATAAAAATAACAAATTATAATCAAAAGAAACATAAGACTAAGATTTAGGCAATATAACCATTGTGTATTTGTGTAATGCAGGTCAAGGGAAGAGTCACACGGGTCTGGAGAAAACACGATCAATGGGAGCTTGATCAGGAATTTGGAGATAAAATACTGGCTAAATGACTAAGATCAAAAGACACATTAAGCATGCACGAATGAAATTCCTCAAAAAAATTTGTAAAACATTTGAGGGGATAACATCTGGCTCCTTCTGTGGATGAAATCCTCCCTGTGAGGTTTTGAAAACAAGCAGACCTGTGCCTTATCCATTCAATCTGAAAACCCTGCAACCTACTCAGCAAAAACCCCGCAACTATGATCTCTGCAAATATTCACAATCTTCAATTTTGAATGGTGACTAGTTCATTGGGCTATGGAGTGATTTGGCCTTTAGAACTGATCCCCTGGAAACCTGTAGACTGCATGTAACCTGCAAACCAGTAGCCTGCTTGTAGCCTTCAAGAAATTGAAAACAATCTACTTGCTCGTATGAAGAGCTTATTCTTCTGCTAACTCCTACGCTAACCAACTGTACTGCCTCTTATCAAGTGAAGTCATGCTTCCAATGAAGCCATGTGAGAAACTGATTTACTGACATCATGCTTGATCTTGACCACAAAAATAAAGGAATGCATAGCCAACAAAAATGTAATTGGAAAAGATGGCAGAACCAATCTTCATCTAACAAAAATATTTTAACATCTATGCTTCTCGTAAACTCCAGATAATCAGCAATAGGGTCATCAAAAACATCAAGGAATACCTCTTTAAGCAATTGTTCCAACTGAATAATGACATGTTGTTGCTGATGGCTTTCACTGATCTCCATGTTAATTGTAAACTGCTCAACCTCGGTCAAAGAAACATGCATGATGTAATGTTGATCTAAACCTTTCTGCTCATCATCTTCCTCTTCATGTCTGCTACAATTTCCCTTTGTCTGCAAATCTGAAAGTTGAAGACTGTCCTCAATATTTGCTACAGATTTGAAACTGGCATCTGTTGATATGTCAATCTATTGATTATCTTTCTTGGTCTGCAAATCAGAAGACAGAGGGTTGCCCTTAGTATTTGCTACAGATTCAACTCTGTCACATGCATGGATACCATCGTGAAGATCATCAATGTCTCGGTCACAATAAGAGGTATCCCCTATAACATTATACTCTTCATGACTATCTGAATCTTTAGTCAATAAATGAAATTCATGAAAACATTCGGTATATAGAAGATCAGCTGAAAATATTTCTTTGCAAAACAAATGAAAGGCAGCATGAAAATCTGCCAAAGAGATGATATTGGCAACTGGAAGTGACCGGTACCAATCACGAGCGATCCCCTCTAAAGAAAACCCGAAGAGCTTGATCTGAACATCCTCATGCACAATTTCAAGCCGGTGAATAAAGTCATGAAAATCCAGCAAGTGTTCAGCTGGCACTTCCCACTCTTCTCCTCGAAATCTGGAAATACTTCTTTCCCATTCATCTCTAGTAGGTTATTGATTAGGGAAACCAACAATCTTTGAAAAATCAAAGAAGGCATACCTCTTAGCTAAGATCTTGTTTATTTCATACCAGTGGAATCGCCAACAGATTTCAAAAAAATGGAATCACCACTGAATCCGTCCTTCATGGAGTCGCCAGATAGATGATTACAACCAAAAATATGTCCAGACTTTGTCTATCATCAAAGATGGATCTTGTCGTCTCCCAAGGAAGATGAGCTTCAATCTCCTCTCCCTGGCAACGATGCCAATTTGTTATCACTCCAGAAAACTCTTCTAGGTTGTAGCTCGAAGATGCCTAGTAACTTAACTATTTTCTCAATGTTGAATATATAATTGGATCAATATGGATAACTAACTCATTGAATCTTACACTCAAGACAATCTAGGTATATTCAACATTACAAGGCCTTCAAGAGCTATTATCAGACAGGTTGTGTATCAAATAGAACGGAATCTAATCACATAAACTAGATCACACATATATAAAACAATAGGTATGATGGGTCTAGAAACTAGTACAATATCTTATGATCCTTTGCCAAATAATCAAACAGTGAGATGACAGTCACCTATGGATTATATAAGCATAGACAAAGAATGGCATTCACTCATAAACATAGAGGGATAAGAAAGAGGGAATCTGATAACATCAATGAAAGAAGCTTGCAAGTCTCATATATTAAAGAAAGTGTCTCAACACAAGATACAATAATATAGTCTCCAAAATCGACCCTTCAGTCATTTAAAACAATAGACTTTATAGTCTTTACAAAGCAGTTTTAGATCCTAAGAAACTGGATCTAAAATACTAAATATGGAATAAAATCAAAATAGTTCTCAAGTCATAGGATTTAGATCCTAACTCAAAGGAATCAAATCCTAATCATAATCTGTGATCTTCAGCGTCCTTGGCAGCTTCAACAATCTTTGACACACTCAACAACCTTCAAGGTGATGACAAGGCACTTGAGATCTCCCTTTGACAGCTGGGCAGTATCTTAACTAAAAATAGAAAAGCTCTCCAGCCTCTATATCCTTTGCATCGACTTCAAAAACATAAAAGAGAGAGTGCTCTCTATCCCTTTTAACTTTATCATTCATTTAGAATCATCCTCAAATGATTTGGTAGCGAAAACATTTGATCTGAGCGAAAATATTTTCATTTTGCATGTCTCTGTGCTTTCGATGGCTAAAGAGCCAAAATTCTAACTCGTAAGCCACCGAAAGCTCTGCTTTCGATGGCTAAGGACAGCTGTGCAAACTGAAATAGCCACTGAAAAGGCAGGTTTTCTGTTAAAATAGTTCTATCTGTTGTTGTTTATAAAATCACAAAAACTCGTGTGAGCTATTGAACAAGGACTGTATTCTCAACTTGCTATAATGGAATTCCATTTGCATGTTGATGTACTAGTTGTTGAGTGAATTGATCTCTGATCTATAGCTTTGTGCACTGTGAGCAAACATAAAGAGCTTACCTGTAATAACATGCTCATCCATTACACAAATACGCTGAGACGAAGCATAATGAAGTTGATACCAATGTGTAATTGAAGCTCCTTTGATTTATTATCCAACACGGTACCTGCTGGATGATTATCAACATGATTAAATAGCTTAACTTAAATTCTCACCTTGAGAAACTATTTGACCCTGATGCACTAGATAAACCACCTTATATTTTAACAGAAACATTTAGTCTAGAATATCTCTCTGATGTTGAAACAACAAACATTTTAGTGTTTTCCTCTTCACACTGCCTCTGAATTCCTTTGAATATCAAAGATCCTCTGAGACCTCTGCAGCCTCTGCCAAATCTTCTAGACCAAGCGGTATTACAGATTTAGGTTCTTTGAGCATTAGTTTAACTCTTAATTATCCGACCTTAAAGAGTGCACTTATTTGATGTTGCCAAACTTTGTTTCCTGTTCCTTTTCTACCTGAGACATACTCAAATGATCCAGCCAGCAACAACATTTCCGTAGCATGAGGCAGGGCATATTTTTCATAAATTAGCACTGTGTAGCTAACACCATTTCCAGAATCTAGCATGATACCAGTTATTCAACCACTAGCATACAAAGACAGAACTTCCTAAATAGCAACATACATAGCGGGCATATATAAAGTTTCAAAACATGATCCCGGTCATCTTCTCCTGTTTGCTTTGGGATTCGCCCTCAATGTCTTGATAACCATTGATGAATCTACTGATTACTTTGGGCTTGTGAAAAGTGTCATCGATCCTCCTGAAGTCGTGTTGAATGCTTGGATGTATTGGCAGGCAGCAACAAGTGGCTTATCTTGAGTGTAATAGACACCAAGAACAACAATAGCAGGAGAAAATGCAAGTTGGTCATCTTCAATAAAGAAATTGTTAATATTCTTGTTCAAAACCATGCGTCCCTCCGGCTAAATAATTTGATCAACCATCTTGACATTGGCGGCATCAGTCAAGATAATCAACAGCTTTGAGAGGACTCATAAAGAAAAATATGAATCCAGAAAAACCTTTGAGCTCTGTGTTTTTAACATCTGCGCATGATATCTAAAAACAATCTGTCATCAATAGGGCACCTGCGATCTGGCAATTGGCAGTTGTATTAGTTTATTGAATGAAATTTGAAGCTCGACGCAGATCTTAGTTCTTCCTTATGACTAAATGTCTTCGATCTGATGCGCTCGACTATCAAAGAATCGAGAGACGCAGATATACTCACCAATTGACAACTGTGCATTCGTGTGGCACTTGGCATTTACTCTGTGTCTGCATTTTTTTCTGAATGGGCATGCATCAGGCGTTTGGATATTATACTTTATATCCGTTAATGTTTCACCTAACTTATTCGATGAAACAAGTGGAAATAAATTGGGCTTGGGTTTTGATATAACTCGGGGCTTGTGTGTCGACTTATGTGTCGATTTGTAACTTGAATTGTGGTATGGCTTTGAGTTGAACGCACTTAATGTGCAGACATGGAAGTTGGCATATGTTAACATGTGGCTTGGCCCATGGGTCCCTAAAGTTTTGGCTAAAATCTATCAAAGTCAAGAGGCTTAGTTTAGTTTAAAACAAAGCTCAAGCTTAGGCACAAAAGGAGTTTGTTTGTTATATGGATAGCTTAGGTCTGTAAGATTTGGACTTAGCTAGATACTTTGTAATGCACTCATCACTATTTATTTCGGTAAAAATAACAAATTATAATCAAAAGAAACAGAAGAGTAAGATTTAGGCAATATAATCATTGTGTGTTTGTGTAATGCGGGTCAAGGGCAGAGTCACACGGGTCTGGAGAAAACACGATCATTGGGAGCTTGATCAGGAATTTGGAGATAAAATACTGGCTAAATGACTAAGATCAAAAGACACATTAAGCATGCACGAATGAAATTCCTCAAAAAATTTTGTAAAACATTTGAGGGGATAACACTCCTCTCCCTCCTCCATTACTCCTAATGGGTTTTGTCTTATATATGTATCTTTTTTCTTGTCAATTTTCTTTAACATTTTCAATCAAATTGTAATGTACTCACTCTCCTTTTTTTA
>SNQJ01S0032141.1:14479-34535 GCA_010110895.2 Picea sitchensis
GAGCTCATTTACTTGGGGTTTGTTATTTCGGCAAATGAGTTGAGGATGGATCCAGATAAGGTGGAGGTAATCAAGAATTGGCCATCATCGAAGAATATTTTTGAGGTGAGAAGTTTTCACGGATTGGCTAGTTTCTACCGAAAGTTCATCAGGAATTTCAGTGGAATTAGTGCAGCGATGATGGACACAGTGAAGAAAAGACACAAGTATTTTCACTCTACTGAAGAGGCTGAGAAGAGCTTCAATTTGTTGAAGAGGAAAATTACAGAACAACCAGTTTTGGTATTGCCGGATTTCTGAAGGACATTTAAGGTGAAATGCGATGCAAGCGGATTTGCAATCGGGGTGGTCTTGAGTCAGGAAGACAGGCTGATAGCATACTTCAGCGAGAAGCTGAATGAAGCGAAAGTGAAGTACTCCACTTATGACAAGGATTTTTATGCTATCATCCAGGCATTAAAGAAATGGAGGCATTACTTGATCCCGAAGGAGTTTGTTCTGTACAGTGACAATCATGCGTTACAGTTTGTGACTCAATAGGAAAAGTTGAATAAGAGACATGTCAAATGGGTTGAGTATATGCAGAATTTCACTTTTGTGATAAAACATATTTCTGGTACTGCTAACAAAGTGGTTGATGCTTTGAGCAGGAATTATTTGTTGTTGCAGGAGTTCAAAGTCAAAACGTTGGGTTTTGATGATCTCAGGGACATGTACGCTGATGATCAAGATTTTAGAGAGGTGTATGAAGTAGTTGAGAATCCAGTTCTCAGGGACATAAGACAATGGATAGAGTACATGATCCAGGAAGGATTGTTGTTCAGGGGCAATCAACTGTGTATTCCGAAATTCTCCATGAGGGAGAATCTGCTGAAGGAGAAACACAGTGGAGGATTGGCAGGGCACTTTGGTCATGACAAGACGTTCACAAAGTTGAATGAGTCATATTTTTGGCCGAGAATGCGAGTAGGCGTCAAGAGATTCATAGACAAATGTAGAATTTGCCAGCATTCGAAGGGAAGAAAGCAGAATGCAGGATTTTATCAACCATTGCCCATACCCGAGAGGCCGTGGGATGCAATCAGCATGGATTTTGTATTGGGGTTGCCAAGAACACCAAGAGGTTGTGATTCAATATTTGTGGTGGTGGATAGATTTTCCAATATGCCACACTTCATTCCATGTCAGGAAACCAGTGACGCAACTCACATTGCAAATCTGTTTTTCAAAGAGGTCATTCGACTTCATGGTTTGCCGAGAAACATAGTTTCAGATCGAGACACCAAATTCATAGGGCATTTTTGGAGGACCTTATGTAAGAAGCTGGGAACTAAATTTTCATTTAGTTCGGGTTATCATCCTCAGATGGATGGACAGACAAAAGTGGTGAACATAAGTCTGGGAGACTTGCTGAGAAGCTTGGTGATAGAGCACCACAGCTAGTGGGACAATATATTACCACAGGTAGAGTTTGCGTATAATGAATCAGTTAATAGGAGCATAGTGCAAAGTCCATTTTAGATTGTCTACGGCATGCAAATGAGAGGAATTTCTGAACTGAGGGATTCAGAACAGATTGCGACTAGGAGCGCTAGTGCAGAAGATTTCACAGAAGCGATGAAAGAACTTCACAGCCAGGTGAAGGAGCAATTGCAAAATTCAAGCCAGGAGTATAAGCGTAGAGCCGATCAGCATAGAAGACAACTTCAGTTTGAGGTTGGTGATTTGGTTCTGGCACATTTGAGGAAAGAAAGGTTCCCGAGAGGAACATATAATAAGCTGAAGATGAAGAAAATTGGACCATGTAGGGTCTTGAAGAAATTTGGGGCGAATGCTTACGAGATTGAATTACCCGATGGGATCGGAATTTCTTCGATATTCAATATCTTGGATTTGTACCCATATAAAGTTGAGGAAGCAGTGACAGAAAATGAGCAGCCAGTGATCCAGTGGCAAAAGCAGATGCCAGTTGCAGATAAGCCATATATGGAGTGCATACTGGACAAGAGAGTGAACAAGAGGACCAGGCGAAAGCAATACTTTGAGTATCTGGTCAAGTGGAAGAACCATCTAGTTGAAGATGCCAGCTGGGAGAATGAAGCAGAGATCCAAAGGCATGGACAGACTGTGCATGAGCTCATGGACAAGAGCCCATGTAAATTTTCAAGCGAGGGAGTATGATGTAGGAGCATCATCAACATCAAGCGAGCCAACACGAAGGCGAAGGACAGCTGGATGAGCGCCAACGTGAATTTTGAAATCACCTTGAAGTTGTTGCGCAATCTTAAATGAAGTCATTAAGAAGAGGCGCACTTGTATAATGTAAATTGACCTTGAGCGATTNCTCATCCTTAGTAGATAGAAGGCATTTAAAGTAGTTAATGCAAGTAGATAGAATTTAATTCTAGACTAGATAGTTCTAGAGCGCAAGAGGGAAACAGGATATAGACACCCTCATTGTGTATTGTAACATTATTGAGGATTGAAGCATTGGAGCATAGGAGAAGCAGAGAGCTGTGTAAGAACACCGATGTACATATATTTGGATTAATAGGAAGAGGTTGATTCAAATTCATGGTTTTGTGTTGTTCTCTGTGTATTGATGCTGAATGATATGCTCATGAATGTTTTCTTCCTGTTATACATTTGCTTTATATGTTGTGTATATGATTTCATGTTTAGAGTTTGAATTCTGAAAAGAAGAAGGAATGAGTCTCAACTGTTTCTCTATATGAACAAGGATTCCTGCAAGGAGTACAGTTGAAGTGTCCGTAAGGAGTGCATTGACAAAGGGTTCAGATAGAGATAGATTTTGTTCTCATTCGTTCAGAAGTGCAGGAAGGCACATGAGCCGTGCAAGGAGTGCGCAAGCCGAGTGAAGTCTCAGGGTTGTGAACCTGAGTGAAGTGTTTAGAGACTGTTGCTGCAGGTGTGCACAGAGTCGAAGGGATTCAAACACTTAGGAGTGTTTGAAGGTTGCCGCAAGGAGTGCGCGCAAGATTCTTTTCTAAGACTCAGAATTATAAGAAAGCTCAGGAAGGATAAGGCCTTCGAAATTGTGGAAGGACAGTGCAGATAATTTGCGACTGGAAGTGTGTAAGAAGCATCACAATTTTGCGTGTAGGTGGACGAGTTCTGCGGAGGAACACTTGGTCATTCGCAGAATTCATCAAGAGGAACGGACGGTCGGAATTCTCTGAGGAGAATTCACGAATTTCCGTGAGCCGTTAGATCTCACAGAGGAGTAGGTGGGATATGGTGAGTATTCTCTAAGGGTTCTAAGCTCAGGAGGGGTAGGACCGTAGATCTGAGTCACAAGGGCCATTGGATCTACTCGTGGATTTCCATATCGGGCTTTTACGGGTGGTAGTCCCATGGACTTAGCAACGAGAATAACGAAATCGCGATACACGATATCCCGAAAGCTAATAGAACAGTGTGGGGCCACAAGAGTCAGCGAGGTGGATAGGTGGCACACTAGTTCGGAGTTTCGTGGCGAGAAGTCCCGAAACCTTTGCATCAGGATTCACGATATTGCGAACCCCGAAGTACCAATAGAGTGGAGGACTGTTGAAAAGTCAAACTCGCGTGTGAGTCAGAGTTTCGACATATCAGGGTTCGGGAGTCGGTAAGACAGGTTGTTCGACATTGCGAGTGTCGAATTCGCGATAAGGAAAGTTCCGAAAGGAAAGGGAAAAAGGTCAGTGTTGACTGTGTCGGGACTCGGGGATTCGAGAGTCTAACGCTCGACCATTGACCTCGTGAAGTTGCGAAGTCCGATCTCCTGATTATAAAGAGGAGAACCCGTGGAGAATTGTTGTGGGTGCAGATTTCCCGATAGGGAAATAGAAGAGCCTTAGAGTTCTTCGGGCCGTGGAAAGGGGAAGGTCCTATGAGCACGCGAACCGCTCGACCTGCGGGTTGAGAGGTAGCAGGCGTGTGCACCAAAAGTACCCCTAGCATTGGCTGGGAGGTATCGGTGAAGTCTTCACGGTTAGCAAGCGTGGAGTTGGATGGATCGCAAATGCAGGATAACATATTCAAATTCTCATTGTCGGTTACGGTATTTTATTGAGTATTGTATTGTATTCAGATTTGAGATGTAAAAGCTTTAAACTTTGTTGAATGGACATTAGTTTCGACATTTTTTTTTTTCTGAGGGATGTCATTAGAATATATATGGTCCATGAATTTTTTGTAAGATGTATATAGAGTAAAATGGTTTTGCAATTGTTTAATGGATTTTAAATCTATGTGTGTTGATCTCTAGGTTCTATTCTATGCGTTTTTTTTTATCTCTGAGTTTTCTCCCTCAACAACTTTGTAAAGATGTTTTCCCTGGACATTTTTGTCTTATTTCACCATGTGCATAAGTAAAATTTCACCCAAACTTGAGCTCCCTCCTATTGTTTATCTCTCGGATTTATCTCTACGATTTTTGGACGATATAACCTCTGCGTTTTCAGCTATTCTCCTCTGCAATTTTTGGATGATATAACCTCTTCGTTTTTAACTATTCTCCTCTGTGAGTTTTGGATGATATAACCTCTACGTTTTCATCTATTCTCCTCTGCGAATTTTATGGGAACCTTATCCCTGCGATTTTCCTTTCCAAATCCCTGTGTTTAGCATGCAAACTCTGTGAGTTTATGGGTGCCTTATCCCTGCGATTTTCATTTCCAAATCCCTATGATTAGCATGCAAACTCTGTGAGTTTATGGGTGCCTTATCCCTACGATTTTCCTTCCCAAATCCTTGTGTTTAGCATGCAAACTCTGCGAGTTTATGGGTGCCTTATCCCTGCGATTTTCCTTTCCAAATCCCTGTGATTAGCATGCAAACTATATGAGTTTATGGATGCCTTATCCCTATGATTTTTCTTTTCAAATGTCCGTGATTAACATGCATTCTCTGCGAATTTATGGGTGTTATCCCTGTGATGTTTTTCCTTTCCAAATATCTGTGATTAATATGCAATCTCTACGACTTTATTGCTTTCCTTCTTCTCTACGATTTTCCCATAACACTCAGCATATTGGCTTGCCTTCTTCTCCGTGATTTTCCCATGATACTCAACGTAACATCTTGTCTTCTTCTTTGCGTTTTCCCCCAAGTATTTCACCCATCTTGTAGAGTAGACTCGACATCCTTTTAAGGGTTCGCCATATGTAATCTTCCTCTATGATCTATATAAAAAATATTCACACATCTTTTAAACTAATGCTGTGTAATTTTCCTATTAAATTCTTGAGGCTTTGGGGATTTTCCTTTTTACAATTATCTACCTGATATTACATGCATGACCATTTTAGAGTTCTATATATATAGAGAGAGACAGTTTTATATATAGAGTTTTACTTAGTGCATCCAATGCTCTATTGGGTTGGGCCCAAGTTTGTCTAAACCCTACATTTATGGTGAATCCTCCCTGCCACCTCTTCATTTGGTTTGGGATATTTCCATTTGTTAGCATTTATTTTATTATCCATTTTAGTTTCTTGGTTCACATTTTGAGGTGACATTCACAATGCCGGATTATTTCTAACCACTTTTTGTACATGAAGAAATTTGTACTCTACATCATATATATAGTTCAGGTTAATTAAGCTCATCATATTATGTGTGTGGAGTTGAATTAGTGGCATAGTACAATTCTATGAAAGAAAATCAATTCATCCATTGTGCCCTTTTATCCTAATTAAATCCATAAAGACAATAGAGAAACCATTTTAGATTTTTCACCTTTCCAATTTGTCAATTTGATTGGAGATTTTAATAAGGGTTCTGAGTCACTTGAGTATCCCAACAACAAATTTGGGTTTCTCTCTCTCTCTTCCGGGGGGTTCTTGAAGTTTTTAAAGTGTTTCCTTGAGTGTTTCAATGAGTTTTCTCCTTGAATATTTAATGATTGATGAATGATTAAGTTATTAGTTTACTTGCACCATAAATTTAATGTGACGTATGATTGGGTGAATGATTGCTTACTTGCGCCATGGAATAAAACTAATGATTCTATTGCACCTTGAACTTAACGTGATTAGATTATTTGCACATGAAATGAACTAGTTGAATAAATAGATTCTCTTGCGCCATTGAAGTAATGTTGATGTGTGATTAAATAAGTAATTGGATTTAATGCGCCTTGCAATAATGTTGACGTAAAACGATTTAGTAATTAGATAATCTTGCGTTTTGAAATTAAATGTTGTTGTATGATTTCCTAACTGAATATATTGATTTCACGCATTGAATGGTGTTGGTTTATGTTTAATTCGGAATTTGGATCACGTGCGCACCCAAAGATAATGTTGATTATTGATGAATTAAATGGTTAATTAATCACGCGCCTTGAAGTAAAGTAAATGTATGCTTTTGATCCTTGAAAAGAAAATAAAGTTGATTACATTGCGCCTTAACTTATGTCATTGCATGATTGAATTAGTAATTAAGTTCTCTTGCACCATGGAATTTATGTTAAGTGTGATGGTTTATTAGAATGCTATTGCGCCATTGATTATCATTGATTTTGTTGATTTAGCATAGTTGGCTTTGGACTTGATTGTGTTAGTGGGATGTAGACACCTCCTTGTTCCTTAGAAAATTTGCCATCCCTGAGACCTTAAATGGTCAAAATCAATCATATGAATCCCAGGCTTGAGTGTTTCTTATGTGTCTTGGAGGTCCTAACCTTGCAAGGTAGGTTGGGCACATAATTTCTTTGTGATATATTGTGATGAGTTGATCTTGCATCGCCATTTATGTTACTTGTTGATTTGTGTTGTTATTTAATGCGATGATGTGTTAATTATGTGTCGTTACTAATTTTGATTGATGCATTTGTTACGTTGTTATGGATTATGATGATGAGTCGCTTGTAATGCCTTTACTATGATGTCTTTGATTAGATGATGCTGTGATTTATGTGTTGATGTTAAATTCCTAATGCAATTTTTTTTTTCCTATTGTGCTTCTCTTTTCCTAGTCATAACAGAGGGCACATTACACACGGTATCAGAGTGGGTTCAACCCCACAACTTCGGATCATTACGCCTTCCACTGTATTAAACACTTGATTAGTAATTTATCGCTAATTTAATTGAATTGTGTACTTGCAAGTAATCATGGTTAGAGGAAGCCACGTAGGAAGACGACATGGTGCTAGGGGAGGAGGCGTGACGCCTCCAGTAGCATCCACACCAGAGGGGTCTAACCCCCAAGGAGAAGAACAAGTCATTGGACAAGAGAAAATTGTTGTGGGAGATGTGGTAGGGTTGATGAGGTCCTTTCAGAGGATGCCAGAGGCCTTGATTAACCATCTAGATAGAGATAAGGCTAGGGCACATGTACCCCTTGAGGGTCCATAATGTGCCCCAGCCGGTATTGGTAGCATTCACCGAGAACTCAAGAAGGTCAAGTTTCCCTAGTTCTTGGGTGCCACAGACGATGCATCCTCCGAGGCATGGTTGGAGAACATGGTGATGTGCTTCGCACTTCACGAATACACCTCCAACATGAAAGTCCGCATGGAAATATTTCAGCTCAAGGGGAGCACTCTTCTATGGTGGAAGACGCTCCTGCCACAAATGAACATGGCCGCTGAAGACGTGTCATGGGAATTTTTCGAGGAGCGGTTGCGATATAGGTATTTGTCAGAGGAATTCATTGAGTGCTAGTTCAATGAGTTCAACACCTTGCGACAAGGTGGTCGTATAGTGCCCAAGTATGAGGCTCGTTTCATGGAGCTCCTTAGGTATGCTCCAATTTGAACATCGAGAAGCTCAAGGTCAACAAGTTTTTGTTAGGCCTTAACGTCAACATTCATGCGAAGTTGAGGATCCTAATGCCTCAAATGTTGCACGATGAAGTCCAAAAGGCCCTCATATCTGAGGAAGAGATGATAAACGAGAGTCAGGGCATGACTCCTATGAGACCGACGAGATAAATGACATCTGGTGCACAACAACATCAAACACCAACTAGACATTCATCAGGGTTTCAAGGTACTCCGAGAGTATCCACGTTCATGACACCATGATGACCGACGCCTCAACAACATACTTCCTACATAGGAACACTACACCACCAACAACATCGTCCACAACAACAACAATTTAGGCTTGTTCCGCAGAACAGGATAGGGTTTCATGTTGGTGGGAAAACAACTTCTACTGCGAGGACCAAGAGTACTAGACCAAAAAACAGATGTTGGACATGTGGAGAGACACATTACCAGTGTGACTATCCAGTTGAGAGGGCTAGAGAAATCGGGTTAGCCGGACACACTATAGTAGGAGATTTGGGCAAGGCCCATCAGATTCATGCAGTGGTGAATAACCACCAGGCCAAGCACCAGTGTACTATGCTCGAGACGTCAGGTACCATTGCTGACCAGACCTTTAGTATTTTGATAGATCCCAATGCTAGAGAGAGATTTATTTTTGGTGCAATGCTAAAATTAATTAAGGTAAAGGCAGTCGAACAAGATGAGTTTAGCTACGTGGAAATGTCTTCGAGAGCTAAGCGAAAGGTTGGAGGAAAGGCTACAGATTGTAGCCTCAACTTGGGAGATTTTGTAATGAAGGCCAACCTATATGTCACGATCTTAGGATATTATGACATCGTGATCGGTATGGATTGGTTGGAATCACATGATGCGATACTAAACTATAAGAAAAAATGGTTGAGTTTGATTGATGATGAGGGACAGAGATAAGTGATTGTAGGAACAAACCAAGGAGTTTCCCTAAGTTTCATTTCTTCCCTACAACTACGAAAGATCATGCACAAAGTATGCAAGCTATATTCAATCTTAGCACTGAATGACAATGGCGTGGTGGAAGGATTAGAAAATCTTTCAGTAGTACAAGAGTTTGCGGATGTGTTCCTAGAAGAGTTATCGGGTTTGTCGCCCAAAAGAGAGATGGAATTTACCATCAACTTAAAACCTGGAACTGAATCGATAGAAAGGACGTCTTATTGGATGTCAACCACTAATTTATAGGAGTTGAAAATGCAACTGAAGGAGTTATTGGACCTAGGACTTATACTTCCAAGTGTGTCACCTTGGGGTGCTCCTGTTATTTTCATATGGAAGAAGGATGGGTCGTGGAGACTTTGCATTGACTACCGTCAATTGAACAAGGCAACGATCAAGAACCAATATCTATTGCCAAGAATAGATGATTTGTTTGACCAAATGAAAGGTGTGACAGTGTTTTCGAAGATCGACTTGAGATCAAGATATCACCAATTATACATCAAAGAGGAATACATTCCTAAGACCACATTCAAGATGAGTTTTGGGCATTACGAGTTTACCGTTTTATTGTTTGGACTGACAAACGCCCCAGGGGTATTAATGAGCTTGATGAATGGGGTGTTCCATAATACTTGGATAAGTTAGTTCAAGTATTCATTGATGAAATATTGATATACTCTCGAATGATGGAAGAATATGATGAACATTTACGCTTGGTACTACAATGTTTACGAGAGAACAAATTATACGGGAAACTTTTGAAATGCTATTTTTATCAATCGAGGATTCATTATTTGGGGCATCTTATCTCCGACGAAGGCATCATTGTGGATACAGCGAAGGTAGAGGATATTATGAAATGGCTTGCACCGATGAATGTACCAGAAGTACGTAGCTTTATGGGTTTAGCGGGATATTACTGATGGTTCGTCGAAGGTTTTTTGAAGATAGCAAATACGATCACGAAATTGCAGAAGAAAAACAATACGTTTGTATGGACCGAGAAATGCACGAAAGCATTTTGAAGGCTCAAGGAGCTGTTGACGATAGCGATGATACTAAATGTCCTTGACATGGATGAGGACTTCTTGGTATGCACATACACATATAAGTAATTCTTAGGTAGAATCTTGATGCAAGATGGTCGAGTGATCGCTCACATCTCAAGGAAATTAAGAAAGCATGAAGAAAACTACGTGAAACATGATTTGGAGTTATTTTCCATTGTGTATGCCTTGAGAGTGTGGAGACACTACCTGATTGGATGGAAATTTGAACTAAAGACAAACCACTGTGGTTTGCAACACATTTTTACGCAAAGTGACTTGAATGCTCGACAAAGGTGTTGGTCAGAACTTCTTAGAGAGTACTATTTTGATATTACCTACATAAAAGGAGCAATGAACAGAGTGGCATATGCATTGAGTCGAAGACCATGCATATTTTTGGTGATACCTCTTCAGATGAATCTTCGTGAAAATATTCTAACTATACAATGCGACGATGACTGGTATAAAGAGGTTAAGGAAAATATCAGACAAGACACCATGTTGGTACCAAAATTTGAGGGATTTACTATGGACAATGAAAAATTAATGAAGTATAATAAATGGATTTACGTACCTCCTAATGATGAATTAAGAAGTTTGATCTTAAGCGAAGCACATAGAGCAGTGTACATGGCTCATCCAGGAGTCACGAAGATGAGGGCAGACCTTAATCCCTTATTCTTCTGGAAAGGAATGAAGGTGGACATAGTCAACCACGTGGCAAGATGTATAGAATGTCAGGAAGTGAAGGCTAAACATAGACATCCAAAAGGATTACTACAACCACACACTATTTCAGAATCAAAATGGGAGGTCATTTCGATGAAAGTTATTGTGGGATTGCTGCTGACGACAAGTAGGCACGACTAGGTTTTCGTGGTAGTTGACACTCTAACGAAGAGTGCACATTTTATCCATGTGCGTACGATGTATCGGGTTCCATACATAACTAGAGTTTTTATCAACGATATTGTGACATTGCATGGTGTTCCTAAAAGGATCATATCCGATCGAGGATTAGTGTTTACAGGACGATTTTGGACTAGTTTCCAAGAGGCCTTGGGAACCCAACTTAACTTTAGTATCGCGTATCATCCTGAGACAGATGGGTAGAAAGAAAGAACGAACCAAATCTTGGATGATATGTTGCATATGTACGTGATGGACCAAAATAAGCATTGGGAAGAGTTCTTTCCACTGGTAGAGTTTGCGCACAACAACAACTATCAAAGCACCATTAAGATGGTGCCATTTGAGTTTCTTTCTGGGTGACCGTGTCAGATGCCTTTGAGCTGGGATTGACTTGAGGATAGGGTCCTGGTAGGACTAGAAGAGATCCAAGAAATGGAAGAATAAATGAAAATGATAAGACAAAGGATTAAAGAAGTGCAAGATCAACAAAAGAGTTATGTTGTTGCACATGGCATTGACTGTAGTTATGAATTTGGTGATTGAGTCTTCTTGCGGGTGAAACTGCACAAGAGTTTGATCAAGTTTGGAAAGGGTGCTAAACTCTCTCTTAGGTTTATGGGACCTTTCGAAGTTGTGGAAAAGAAGGGGCTTGTGGCCTATCGACTAGCCTTGCTTGATTCTTTGAGGCGTATGCACGATGTTTTTCATGTATCAGTTTTGAGACATTATGTTAGTGATCCTACACATGTGATTGACATAAGTTCCTTGCTAGTTTTAGACAAGGGTGTACTCACGATGGAGCCAATCTGCATTCTAGACCATCATGTTCAACAAATACAATGTTGAACATTTGATTTGGTCAAGGTCCAGTGGGACAATTATAGTCCACACTCGGCTACCTGGGAGGACGCATATGATATGCACCAACAATTTCCATTTTTGTTTGATAGTTAGACATTTAGATCTTGTCAGATGATTTATTTATTGCATTTATATTCTGTAAAACTTCGGGACAAAGTTTAAAACAAGAGGGGGTGTATGTAACATCCCTCTCTTAATAACACATGTTATTGACTTATTCTTTGAGGACACTTGCGTGCAAGTGATCCGGTTTCAGTATATGGATGTATGTTCTCTTATGGATTCTTATGATGATGTTGATGGATTATGATGTTATGTTATTGGATTTCTATGTATTGATAGATGATATTGATGAGTTTCCCCTAAGTGTGCAGGACACTTGACAGATTGAGGATGTTGATGGCATCAATGGACCTCCTTGTACTCTGGATCGAGTCAGGGAGTGGATTGTATTGGTTTGAGTATTTCCTTTATGCATATGTGATATATGATTGGGTATATTATGATGTTGTTTATGGATCATTGAAAATGTTTCGTTGATGGATGCATGATGAAAATTGCTTGCTAATATGACTCACATAAGGAGTAAAGGGGCCATGCAAAACAACCAAATATTGAGGGAGAGGTGTGGCAGCAACCCTGTCCTAGCCTACTATCACTCCCGATATGGCTCAAATTGTAGGTTAATGATTACCTAGTTTTAAAGATCCACTATTTCGTGAGGGAAAACTGAGAAATTCCCTCACGAAGATTCTAAAGGGCACACAATAAGGCAGGGTCCTTATTACTTAGAGGCGCTTAGTCTCTCACAGGGTCTCCTGAATGGAGTATTGACTCCAAGGGTTGGAAAACTACCAAAACTAGTCAAAGGCGAGTGGAACCCTTAGAGCATGTAGTGCGTCTTGAAGGGAATGTTGTGTAATTATAATTTGAATCAAAGGCGAGTGGCACCCTTGGAGCATGTAGTGCGTTTTGAAGGGAACACCGCAGTATAAAAAAAGAGAGTCAATGAATCTAGGTGGCCTAGAAGACTTGAGCGGATGTTAAACCTTATAAAATCTTGAGCACCTGTCGAATTAATTAATTGATTAATTAATTAACTAAAGAAGGAATTTATTTAGCATAATCCTTAAGGGTATAAGTGTTTGCAAATAAATATTTAACTAAGCCTAAGTCTAAGTGAGTGAGAAGACCAAAAACTAAATTTTTAAATTAAATGATGAGGGGATGAATGGTTATGAGTAAGGTTATGTTGCAGAAATTTTGACTAGTTTTACTTATGAGAGTTGTGACACCTAGCTCGAGAGAGAGAGTGGTAGCTCTACCTTGTGAGGCGAGCTGGGAGCTAGAGTATTATGGATGTGTTTATGCGTGGCCCCTTTGTGACTCGGGGGGCTAAGGGGGAAGAAGAGTACCCCTAGTAGTGGCTGGGAGGTATCGATGAAGTCTTTATGGTTAGCAAGCGAGGAGCTGGACATAGTGAAATCGCGGGAGAACATCTTCGAATTCTCGTCGTCGGCTACAATATTTTATTAAGTATTGTATTGTATTCATATTTGAGATGTAAAATATTTAAACTTCGTTGAATGGAAATTAGTTCCGAAATTTGTTTTTCTGAGGGATGTCATTAGAATACAGATGTTCCATGTAGTTTTTGTATATAGAGTAAAATAGTTCCGCAATTGTTTAATGGATTTTAAATCTCTGTGTGTTGATCTCTGGGGTTCTATTCTATGCGTTTTTTTTATCTCCGAGTTTTCTCCCTCAACAAATTTGTACATATGTTTTCCCCAACCGTTTTTGTCTTTTTCACCATTTGCATAATTAAAATTTCTCCCAAACTTAATCTCCCTCATGGCGTTTTATCTCTCGGATTTATCTCTACGATTTTTGGATGATATAACCTCTGTGTTTTCAGCTATTCTCCTCTGCGATTTTTTTATGATATAACCTCTGCGTTTTCCTCTATTCTCCTCTACGATTTTTGGATGATATAACCTCTGTGTTTTCATCTATTCTCCTCTGCGAATTTTATGGGAACCTTATCCCTGCGATTTTCCTTTCCAAATCCCTGTGTTTAGCATGAAAACTCTGCAAGTTTATGGGTGCCTTATCCTTACGATTTTACTTTCCAAATCCCTGTAATTAGTATGCAAACTCTACGAGTTTATGGGTGCCTTATCCCTATGTTTTTACTTTCCAAATCCCTATGTTTAGCATGCAAACTCTGTGACTTTATGGGTGCATTATCCCTGCGATTTTCCTTTATCAAT
Organism: Picea sitchensis; assembly: GCA_010110895.2. Lineage (NCBI taxonomy): Eukaryota > Viridiplantae > Streptophyta > Pinopsida > Pinales > Pinaceae > Picea > Picea sitchensis. The sequence continues at coordinate 28,333 of SNQJ01S0032141.1, forward strand.
CCATGTGATTAGCATGCAAACTCTACGATTTTATGGGTGCCTTATCCCTGCGATTTTCCTTTCCAAATCTCTATGATTAGCATGCATTCTCTGCGAATTTATGGGTGCTATCCCCGTGATGTTTTTCCTTTCCAAATCTCTGTGATTAGCATGTAATCTATGCGAATTTATTGCTTTCCTTATTCTTTGTGATTTTCCCATAACACTCAGTGTATTGGCTTGCCTCCTTCTCTGCGATTTTCCCATGATACTCAGCGTAGCTTCTTGTCTTCTTCTCTGCGTTTTTCCCCAAGTATTTCTCCTAGCTTGTAAAGTAGAATTGACGTCCTTTTAAGGGTTCACCAGATGCAATCTTCCTTTGTGATATCTATAAAATCATTTCACACAAATTTTAAACTAACGTAGTGTATTTTTCCTATTAAATTCTTGAGACTTTGGGATTTTCCTTTTTACAATTATCTACCTGACATTACATGCATGACCATCTTAGAGTTTTACTTAGTGCATCCAATGCTTTATTGGGTTGGGCCCGAGTTTGTCTAAACCCTACCTTTATGGTGAATCCTCCCCACCACCTCTTCCTTTCGTTTGGGATATTTTCATTTGTTAGCATTTATTTTATTATCCATTTTAGTTTCTTGGTTCACATTTTGAGGTGACATTAACAATGACGGATTATTGCTAACCATTTTTTGTACATGAAGAAATTTTGTACCCTACATCATATATATATAGTTCAGGTTAATTAAGCTCATCATGTTGTGTGTGTGGAGTTGAATTAGTGGCATAGTACCATTCTATGAAAGGAAATCAATTCTCCATTGTGCCCTTTTATCCTAATTAAAGCCATAAAGACAATAGAGAAACCATTTTAGATTTTTCACCTTTCCAATTTGTCAATTTGATTGGAGATTTTAATAAGGGTTTTGAGTCACTTGAGTATCCCAACAACAAATTTGGGTCTCTCTCTCTCTCTCTTCTGGGGGGTTCTTGAAGTTTTTAAAGTGTTTCCTAGAGTGTTTCAATGAATTTGCTCCTTGAATATTTAATGATTGATGAATGATTAAGTTATTAGTTTACTTGTGCCACAAATTTAATGTGACGTGTGATTGGTTGAATGATTGCTTACTTGCGTCATGGAATAAAACTGATGATTCTCTTGCGCCTTGAACTTAATGTGATTATTTTATTTGTGCATGAAATGAACTAGGTGAATAAATAGATTCTCTTGCACCATTGAAGTAATGTTGATGTGTGATTAAATAAGTAATTGGATTTAATGCGCCTTGCAATAATGTCGACGTAAAACCAATTTAGTAATTAGATAATCTTGTGTCTTGAAATTAATTGTTGTTATATGATTTCCTAATTGAATAGATTAATTGCGCACAATGAATGATGTTGGTTTATGTTTAATTTGGAATTTGGATCACGCACGCACCCAGAGATAATGTTGATTATTGATGAATTAAATGGTTAATTAGTCACGCACCTTGAAGTAAAGAAGATGTTTGCTTTTGCACCTTCAAAATAAAATAAAGTTGATTACATTGTGCCTTAACTTATGTCGTTGCTTGATTGAATTAGTAATTAAGTTCTCTTGCACCATGGAATTTATGTTACATTTGATGGTTTATTAGAATGATATTGCACCATTGATTATCGTTGGTGTTGTTGATTTAGCATAGTTGGCTTTGGAATTGATTATGTTAGTGGGATGTAGACACCTCCTTGTTCCTCAGAACACTCGCCAGCCCTGAGACCTTAAATCGTCAAAATCAATTGGATGAATCCTGGGCTTGAGCGTTGCTTATGTGTCTTGAAGGTCCTAATCTTGCAGGGTAGGTTGGGCAGGTATTTTCTCTATGATATATTGTGATGAGTTGATCTTGCGTCACCATTTATGTTACTTGTTGATTTGTGTCGTTATTTAATACGATGACGTGTTAATTATGTGTCGTTACTAATTTTGATTGATGCGTTGGTTACATCGTTATGGATTACGATGATGAGTCACTTGTAATGCCTTTATTATGATGTCTTTGATTGGGCGTTGCTATGATTTATGTGTTGATGTTAAATTCCTAATGCAATTTTTTTTTTTACCTATTGTGCTTCGCTTTTCCTAGTCATAACGGAGGGGAATGAGTTTTCTGAATAAGAGTGGTTATGTCATAGAATCAATCTTCATGAATACAAGGAAACTCTATGATGTACTTTGTTCAACATTCCATGTTATTTGGGTGTCTAAAAAATAAGATGGTAATGATTATTCCTTTGATTCTTTCTGGTTTTCTAATCACGTGCACATGAAAAATTGCTTGATGAAGTGAAACTTGAATTTAAGAAATAAACCTATTTATTGAAGGGGAAATTTTGTTAGAACTATAAGGAAAGAGGTTGAGTAGGAAATCAAGAGAANATCATGTTGTGTGTGTGGAGTTGAATTAGTGGCATAGTACCATTCTATGAAAGGAAATCAATTCTCCATTGTGCCCTTTTATCCTAATTAAAGCCATAAAGACAATAGAGAAACCATTTTAGATTTTTCACCTTTCCAATTTGTCAATTTGATTGGAGATTTTAATAAGGGTTTTGAGTCACTTGAGTATCCCAACAACAAATTTGGGTCTCTCTCTCTCTCTCTTCTGGGGGGTTCTTGAAGTTTTTAAAGTGTTTCCTAGAGTGTTTCAATGAATTTGCTCCTTGAATATTTAATGATTGATGAATGATTAAGTTATTAGTTTACTTGTGCCACAAATTTAATGTGACGTGTGATTGGTTGAATGATTGCTTACTTGCGTCATGGAATAAAACTGATGATTCTCTTGCGCCTTGAACTTAATGTGATTATTTTATTTGTGCATGAAATGAACTAGGTGAATAAATAGATTCTCTTGCACCATTGAAGTAATGTTGATGTGTGATTAAATAAGTAATTGGATTTAATGCGCCTTGCAATAATGTCGACGTAAAACCAATTTAGTAATTAGATAATCTTGTGTCTTGAAATTAATTGTTGTTATATGATTTCCTAATTGAATAGATTAATTGCGCACAATGAATGATGTTGGTTTATGTTTAATTTGGAATTTGGATCACGCACGCACCCAGAGATAATGTTGATTATTGATGAATTAAATGGTTAATTAGTCACGCACCTTGAAGTAAAGAAGATGTTTGCTTTTGCACCTTCAAAATAAAATAAAGTTGATTACATTGTGCCTTAACTTATGTCGTTGCTTGATTGAATTAGTAATTAAGTTCTCTTGCACCATGGAATTTATGTTACATTTGATGGTTTATTAGAATGATATTGCACCATTGATTATCGTTGGTGTTGTTGATTTAGCATAGTTGGCTTTGGAATTGATTATGTTAGTGGGATGTAGACACCTCCTTGTTCCTCAGAACACTCGCCAGCCCTGAGACCTTAAATCGTCAAAATCAATTGGATGAATCCTGGGCTTGAGCGTTGCTTATGTGTCTTGAAGGTCCTAATCTTGCAGGGTAGGTTGGGCAGGTATTTTCTCTATGATATATTGTGATGAGTTGATCTTGCGTCACCATTTATGTTACTTGTTGATTTGTGTCGTTATTTAATACGATGACGTGTTAATTATGTGTCGTTACTAATTTTGATTGATGCGTTGGTTACATCGTTATGGATTACGATGATGAGTCACTTGTAATGCCTTTATTATGATGTCTTTGATTGGGCGTTGCTATGATTTATGTGTTGATGTTAAATTCCTAATGCAATTTTTTTTTTTACCTATTGTGCTTCGCTTTTCCTAGTCATAACGGAGGGGAATGAGTTTTCTGAATAAGAGTGGTTATGTCATAGAATCAATCTTCATGAATACAAGGAAACTCTATGATGTACTTTGTTCAACATTCCATGTTATTTGGGTGTCTAAAAAATAAGATGGTAATGATTATTCCTTTGATTCTTTCTGGTTTTCTAATCACGTGCACATGAAAAATTGCTTGATGAAGTGAAACTTGAATTTAAGAAATAAACCTATTTATTGAAGGGGAAATTTTGTTAGAACTATAAGGAAAGAGGTTGAGTAGGAAATCAAGAGAAATAATTGGATTGCATTGATTAGAATATTGAGAATATGCATGATGATTATCCATCAACTAAGGAAGGTAGGAAGAAGAAGCCTTCCATTATTGTGGGAAATTAGAGAATATGAAGAATGCTTGTTGGAATAAGACTAACGAACTACAAGTGAAAGTTACAAATCCCGAAGGAGATGCGTAGATTGGCTGATTGACATAACTATATAATCAAAAATCAAAAGGTAAGGAAGATAAATATATGTTCTCTATCAATGACTCTAGTTGTAGCCATCACATGGCTGAAGTTGCTTCTCTCTTCTCCTCATTGGGTAAAGATACAAGAAATCATTGTTGTTGATGATTATGCTCTTATTATTGTTGGTTGTGGTAAAATTGAATATCAGAATGGTGTGATCACTAATGTGTACAATGTAACTAGTTTGAGTGTGAATTTTTTGTTTGTACCCCAACTAACTTAGACTGGAAAGACAATAGAATTTTGGCAAGAATAGTTTGTTGTGAAATATATGTATAATAGATTCATTGTTGTTACTAAGGGTATTCTTAATCTTAAGGATAATTTGTATAAGTCCCATGATGTTCCAAAAAATATCCAATATCTACTTCACTCAAAGAAAAGACTTACAATTGGAGTAGAATTTGGCATGAAAGACTTGAATAAATGAATTTTTGAAGTATGAAGTCAATGATGAAACATGACATGGTTGTTGGACTGATCTAAAAATGAAGAAGACTTGTATTCTTGAAAATATTTGCAAGTTTTATTTTATGTGTTAAAATGCAAATGGATCAATTTGCAACACAACTTTTATGGAAAATTACTCATTCAAGATGCATATAAACAACAACAATAAATAGTGAACAGAAAACACATAACACAACAAATGATAAAGGAGTTCACCCCTCTCTTGGGCTACATCTCCTAGTCCAACTTCCAATGGATCTTTTGTATTATTTGCCCAAAGTGCTCAAATATGTGCTTTACAATGCTCAAAATTCCAAATAGATGGCTCCAATGGCTTCAGAATGTCCAAAAACCCCTCGTTGGGATTTTTTGGCACCTCGTTTGGCCAAAAATTGAAGAAGATAGGCTTTCTGGAAGTTCCCCTTCAAACTTGTTGTCTCTAGATTGCCAAAATGCACCCTTTTTGCCTCAACCTAGCCCCCACATGATTTTATGCATTAAAACCCAGCACCGGGTGCAACCGCACAAACCGTGCAAACTGTAGGATGGTTATGGGTGCACCTAGCCTCTAACCGCCAAGGCCGAGGTCGTGTGGCCCATGTGACCATGCGCAAACGTAAAATGGGGCTCTGTCCCAAAGGCGAATAAATAATGGACAAGTGGCGAGTGTTGGTTGTATAACTGTTTGAACCACAATACAAAACCACACACACATACGGTGTGACCACGGGTCATATGGTAACGTTATATGCGACCGGGGGTTAGGGCTAAGCCCCAACCTGGACCCCCGTGCCAACCATACACAAAATCAAACTTTAATATATTCAAAACCATATATATAACAAGGTTCATACGGTGGCACACCGGTTGGAAACCCTTCCCAAGTCTCTTCCCCTGCCCGGAGGTCACGGGGTCGAGTCCTGCCGGTTGCAAAGCTTTTAAACCACCGACCAGGTGACACGTGGCGACTATTGATTGGGCCATGTGTCACCATACTATTAGCCACCAAGATGCCATGTGTCCAATGCTCATTCGATCACATCTACCAACCAATGAATGCCACATGTTGTACGGACATAACACGTCAGCATCCGTACGGACTATACAGACTGTACAGTTAGCATTCCTTTTTTTTGCCTGTTTGTCGTTTTGAACAGAACGCGATATCTCTCTCTCCCGATGTCCGTTTGAACCCAAACAAGTTTCATTGGGTTCATGACGACGAGGCCTATGCTCCTGTTCAATTTGAAGAAATTCCAAGCACTTTGAGTTTTGAGCAAAATTTGATCCCCTAGAACACACCTCCCCATTGAAAAGATTTTGGACCTCCAAAAGACTATTTTCAGTCTATTTGAAGATGAGGGTATAGCTCCCTCACCTTTCCAACCTCAATCCACTTGGATTTGCTTGGATTTGTACCTTTAAGACC
>SNQJ01S0032141.1:39987-57825 GCA_010110895.2 Picea sitchensis
TCCCCTACCTGGAGGTCGCGGGGTCGAGTCCTGCCAGTTGCAAAGCTTTTAAACCACTGACCAGGTGACACATGGCGACCATTGATTGGGCCACGTGTCACCATATTATTAGCCACCAAGATGCCACATGTCCAATGCTCATTCGACCACATCTGCCAACCAATGAATGCCATGTGTTGTATGGACATGCCATGTTAGCATCTGTATGGACTGTACAATCAACATCCCTTTTTTTTGCTTGTTTGTCGTTTTGAACAGAACACGATATCTCTCTCTCCCGATGTCCGTTTGAACCCAAATGAGTTGCATTGGGTTCGTGACGACGAGGCCTATGCTCCCATTTGATTTGAAATGATTTCAAGCACTTTGAATTTTGAGCAAAATTTGATCCCCTGGATCATGGACTACCTAGGATTGTTCCTTATGGTGGTGTATGTGAAGGATGCATGCTAGGAAGGATCACCAAGATGAATTTGAAACAAGGAATGTTTGGAGAGAAAAGACTCAATGACAACTTGTCCTTAGTGACCAATGTTCCTTGAAAAAACCATAATTAGTAGGTGCAAGGTATGTTTTGATGATATTTTTAGGTATACTTGGGTATATTTCTTGAAGAATAAGGATTATGTATTCGAAAAATTCAAGAAATTTAGGGCACTGGTTGAAAAGTAATGTAGTTGGCCTATGAAATATTTGAGATCAAACAATGGAGAAGAAAATGTGGGTAGGGCCTTTGAAATATACTTGTAAGAACATGGGATCTATTGAAATAGATAAATTCCTTGCACACATTAGAAAAATGGCATTACTGAAAGGAAGAATCAAACCTTGGTGGAAATTGAATTTTGTTTTCTTTAGGTTAAATGTATACTGCCTAGGTTTTGGGAGGAAGTTGTCTACTTCTCAAACTATATTTTGAGTATGATTTCAACTAAAGTAGTATTGGACACGACTCTTAAGAAATGGAGTGGGAGAAATCCCTTAGCCAGACATCTTAGAACATTTAGATTCATCACATGGTATCATGTTCTAGATGATAAGAGGATGGAATTGGATGGAAAGAATCATGATTGTATTAGGATGGGATACTCTAAAGAGTTGAAGGCATATAAACTATTTTATCAAGTCAAACATGGGATTATTTGTAGGAGATATGTTTTATTTGATGATAACATCTTAGGTACTACTTTGTTGAATTTTTGTTTTGGATTGATAGGCAACGATCCATTGGAAATTTGCAAAATTCTAGATCAAATGACTATTGCACTAGACCATTGATTGGATAATCAATTCCTTTCTAGGAATTGACTTGGATTCAATCTTCCATTGAATAATTGAACACAAGATTCAAGATCCCTGTTCAATCCATTTTTGAAGAGTTTGGTATATGAACTTCTTTAACAAGAGAGATTTGTCTTCCCGGATAGGTAGCTAAAAAAATGAATATGTTGGTACTGATGCAAATGACTCAAGGAAAATAATAAGTCAAAATAATGTGGTAATGTTGCTTTAATGTCACACGTGCTATAGGTGTGTGATATTGATACATATGCAAATGTACATGATCGACCCGAATGGGAGAATGCTATGATTGATGACTATCATTCATTGATGAAGAATCAAACATGGGACTTAGCTCCTCAATCAAAAGGAAATAATATGGTGAAGTGTCGATGGGTCTACAAGACCAAGTTAATATAGAAAGGTATTGTTGAAATGCATAAGGTTTGTTTGGTAGTGATAGTTTTTCCTTAGTAAGAAGGCATTTAATACATTGAAACCTTTTCCCTTACTGCAAAATTGAATTTTGTTCGACCGATTCTTTCCCTTGCTATTCATTTTGGATGAAAGGTGCATCAAATGAATGTCAAAATTTCTTTTCTACATGGTGATATTATTGTAGAGATTTATATGGAGAAACCTCCAAGATTTAAAAAGATGACAGTCTTGTTTGTTGATTTGAAAAATCATTGTATGGTTTGAAACAATCCCCTTGGACATGGTATGAGAAGATTGATCATTTTTCCTCCATTTTGGTTTTAAACGTCACGAGTATAAACATAGTATATATGGTTTACATGTCAAGGGTGAAACTTTAATTGTTGCATTGTATGTTGATGACCTAGTCATTACTGGAATCAATCTTGATTTATTTTTGAGTTTGAAGAAATAGTTAACAGATACATTTGAGATAACCAACCTTGGTTTGTCGCATTTCTTTTTGGGCATCCAAATTTTGCAAATGGATGATTTTATATTAATTTTTCAACTTAAATATGTATTGAATATTTACAAAGGTTTAACATGGAATATTGTAAAGTGTTTGTTACACATTACTAGTTGAAAGTAAAGCTAACTAAAGAGTGTGATTATCCAAAAGTTGACACTACTTTGTATAGGTAGCTTATTGGTAGCCTCATTTATCTAATTCAAAATTGACATGATATTTCCTTTGTTATTAGTGTGGTCTCTCACTTCATGTAGGATCCATGAGAAAGTCACTTGAAGGCCACAAAGAGGATTGTTCATTATATCAATGACACTTATCAGCGTGGTATGCATTTTTCAGTACTAAGAACCATTTAGTCAACTACATAGACTTAGATTGGGTTAGAAATGGAGATGATAGGAAGTCTACATTGAACTATGCATTTCATCTTAGTTCTAGACTCAAAGTCTAGTATTGTAAAAAACATAAGATGGTCTCTCTTTTAAGCATAGAAGAAACATTTGGTGCAATTAATTTTGGCATAGAGTCACTATGGATTCATAATCTTTTGGGTGAGCTTGGATTTCTAGTTGAGAAGTTAAATGTAGTATATTTTGTAATCAAAGTGCCATATAGGTGGAGAAGAATCCAATTTCTCATAGTAAGATGAAGCGTGCAAAGATTCATTATCATTATTTGATATAGTTTGCACAAGATTCTATTATGTCTCTTATCTATTGTAGGATAGATGATTAGGTTATAGATATCCATATGAATCCTTTAACATAATATAAGTTTGTGAAACTTGAGGCTATGCCTAGGTTTCAAGGGGGTGTACAATGAAGATAATTTCACCTATAAATCTCCAAAGTATTGCATTAACTAGGAGGTGTTGGAATATAAAGCTAAGCAAGTTCATTACACCACTAGATCTTCTAGAGACATTGAGTCAATAGTTGACAATCAACTAGGAGAGTCGACTAAATGGTTGACTAAATGGTTGATGAAGCTTTCGAATGACTAGTCATGTCGAATAGGGTCCTCAACTAGTGTCGACTAGGGTAGTCAACTAGTGTGCATGTCGAGGCAACATTCAAGTGTAACAACCCTAGTTAAATAATTGTTAAAGGGTTATTAAGTTTAATTAAATGTCTTAAGGTATATTAGTTAAATAATGATTATTTATTAATAATATTATTTAATTAATTATTGTTTAATGTATATTAATTAACTCATTTAATGTTTGGGTAACGAATTAAAGTTTAATAAATTTTAATTTATTTAAAAGAAAACATAACGTAATGCAGGAGGGAACCATTAAGGAGAAGGGGATAAGGTGGTTGGCATTAAATGGAGGGATAAGGTGGGTGGAATTGATTGAAGGGAGGAGGCGGTGAATGGGAAGGAGGATATGAGGGAGCAGGGGCATTCGAGAGAGGACACTTTTGATTTTTGGGGAAGGAAGCATTATTTTGATATTAGGCATTGCATTTTTCTGGTTTGGAGTTTGGTGGACTGTCACAGGGGAGCATCGATTGCTAGGATTTTTGGGCTCGGGGGCTAGGAATCCTTATGGAATCCTGGAGCTAGGGAGCCGGAGAGGCTCTGTTCCTAGTTGGCTGGGTGGTTAGACGGTTTTGGGCAGTGCATCAAGCAGAGTTGGGGACAACAATAACATCAGTTAGAGGTATGTAAATTATTCATTATTCTGCTGTGTTATGAAAGTGATTATAATATGTTCGTAAATATTAATTTGTTGATTATGTAGTGGATTATTTTGATGTATAAGAAACAGTTTAAGGTTAAGTTAGCATGTCTCTATTTTAATTTATGATTTATAAGGCTCTGTTGGAAGAGGCCTTACACATGGTATCATAGCCTGGTTTCAAAAACTGAAACCTAAGGCTTTACCACCCACATAATTGTGCAAACTATTTGCTGAAACAACTCCCATCCTATAGCCTAAAACGCTTGAATCAATTCAAAATAAAAATAAACAGAAATGACCTAGAACCCTAAGTAGACTACCTAGAATGAACGTGAGAGTGTGCATGCTTCCCAGGAGAATTGAAGGAGGGTATTTGCATTATAAAAAGAGATACTCTCCCTAGTTCTAGCCACCTGTAAGAATGACTCTTCACCTGCACAGGCTGAGAATTAATAAGAGTTACAGTCTGTAATATTGTAAAACAATCATGGGTATTTCATTATACCACATTTATAGAATATGTCATATATTTATACAATTAATATTTTATATCTTCAACAATTGGTAATAACAAATCGAATGGTAAATGAGACTATATACAAAATACAAAACTCTTCATTGTTGCTAATGGAGTTACATCTGGTAAAATAAAGTGAAACAAGATCATAAAATAGTCATAATAATACCCATATGGTAGATACATCTAACCATGTACAAACTAGGAAACCCAAAACCGATGACAAAAACAAAAAGAGAGAAACTATGGATGAATACAGTCAGCAAATAAACAAGTTGTGTAGACTGTTGATGGGCATTTTTTTTCAACAAATTTAGGGCTAGGGGAAGGATACTTGCAAGAGGCCTTCGGTGGAGAGGATATAGGGCAGTGCCTGAGAACAAATTATTACCCCAAATGTCCTCAACCGCATATGACTTTCGGATTGTCCCCACACTCAGACCTAGGTGGCATTACAATGTTGTTGCCAGACAAAGTTGTGCAGGGACTGCAAGTCCTCAAGGAGGGAAGAGGGGTAATGGTGGATCCTTTTCCCAACGCTTTCATTGTTAATATCTGAAGCTAAAACTAAAAACAGAGGGGAACCCAAAGATGAGGACATTACATGTATTTATGGGCTGCATTTTTTCCATTCCTCTGTGCATCTGTGGGCTGTCTTTTTGTGCTGCATTTCACCTGGAAAAGAATTTTTTTTGAGGGATTGATGAAGAATCTGGGCCAAAAACAGGGGATTTTGATAGATCCTTTCAAGAAGAAACATAGCAGAAAGACATGGATGCGAAAAGTAGGTCACGGTGTCGACATAGAAGTCATCACCATAAGCCAGGTTGTTTATGTGCAGTCTGTGTTGTATTGCGGAAGAAACGTGCACGTGAAGGAAAGATTCAACTAGCTACCACACAAATTGCACAGACCAATGATAATGTATTGGAAATATTGAATGAACAACCATCCAAAGTTGAAATAGAGAAAGTTATAGATGAGACACGAGGACTAGAGGAAGCCAGAGGAAATGGACAAAGGCTGAATGGAAGATGGCAACATAGGCAAGAGGCTGTGGAGGCACAGGAGCTAGTGGAGCAGCAAGAGGGAAAAGTAGGACAAAAGGAAGAGGAAGATGCCGAAAAGGAACCATCTGGCATGTACTATCCTGCAGATTTTTAACATCCTTCACAAAACACAAGTCATAGACAGTGTACAAGCGCGAAACCAAGCCACCAAGTAGAGGTCCATAACGCACCTGCCATACACAACACAACACAACGCAAGCCAAAGTACCTGCATCAACACGCATTATGGATTAGCTCTCCTATCTAAACAACATACAAGTCAAAACCCAAGACCGACCACCTAGCTATGAAGAGGAGAGCCCACAAGGGTTGACTAACAAATGCACATCGCATCAAGCGAACACCCAGGCCGAAACTGAGCACTAAGCCATGAAGGGACGAGCCAACATCCAAGCACCAGCCCCACGTGACCTGCAACCAAAAAGCACAAACCAATACGTAAGTCATCAAAGCCAAACACAAGCACAAAGCCTTTCAAATCAAATGCCCGAGGAGAACCTACAACAACATCATAACAATTAACGAATAGAAGCAAATAACAACACAACAATTAACGGATGTCAGTGTATGCCCGCACTGTAGCTCGGGCGCGTCTTCCTCCGATTCCCAGGTCGCGTTCACGGGTTTGCACGGAGATGGAAGAACCAGTGCAGGTACAGGCAAGGGTTTTGGAAGAACCAAGAGCAAAAGGAACGGCCATGGTGGCCGACCGAGAAAACGAGTGAGAAAAAGGGGGTTTAGGGTTAAGATAGAGAGAGCCCGGGAGTGGGTGTAAGGTGGGTGTAGGGTTCCCAGGTTAAAGAGGCGGGGGGAATGGCGCAGACACATGGAAAGCTTCACATCGTGCACATGCTTTGATTATTTTAAAAAAAATTGGTTTTAATTTTTTTTTGAATTTATATTTTTTTTTTTTTTTTTTATGATATTAAAAAAATGGAGGATGAAAAACTTAAATTATTTTATTTATTTTATTATTATAAAAAAGGGGGTTTCTTATATAATTAAATTTTAAAATTTTAAAGCTGCTTGATTTAGTTTAAAATTTGCTTAAATTTTAATTATTTAAGAATATTATACTTTAAAGTATTAAAATTAAATATTTTTGGGTTATAAGAAACCAATTAATTAAATATTACATGTTTTAACTATTAATTTAAACATTTTATGTTATGAGATTATGATTAATCAAGAAAAGTGAGTATATTTTATTAGTATTATAATTAAAGGAGGTTAATTAAAATTGATTAATCATTAGAATAGAATCACTAGTTAAATATAATTTAAACATTAATGATTAATGATATAATTAGTAATGATTAATTAGTTTTAAGTGAAAAGTTTAAGGGACTTAGACTAGGACAAGAAGAAGGAGGTTGCATATGCACTAGGAAGGTAAGTTTGAGGAATAAATGAGTGTGGTACAGTGCTAGCACAACTATTAGGAGAGAGGGTAAATAGTTTTCTTAAGTGAAGACAACAATATTATTAGGCAGCTTTAACAACCTAACCTAGCCACCTCCTAAAGAGTAGCAATACGTTTTACGGACAAATTAAAGAAAACTTGTGCCTAACCATGTTTTCTAGTTTAAATTGCCCAAATGTAGGAAGTATCGCCAGACTCCACCACGACAACTTTGGACGATGTAGATTAAATTACTCTACGAGGGATGGTTGGGAATCGAGGTGGGGCAAAGGGGCATGATGCATTGGGGACCATGATTACCCACCACCATCATTGCCTAAAGCCCAAACAAGCCTCACGCTCTGGAGGCCATAAAATGGGACTTTACAAAGTCAACAATAGGAGGATCCGAAGTGGAGCCCCACCATGCAGGCAGGGTAGTCCAGGAAGTGTGAGGGGATTCGGAGGGACCTCCACTCGACATCATAGAGAACTACAAAGATCAAACACAGGAGTTTTAGGAAGTGCGTGCCCGATTAGACATTGAGGGGCATGGATTTGGGAAGGCATGACAAGGTGTTTGCCTTAAGAGGGACATCGTCCTTCAAAGAAGATAGTGATTTTAGGTTGAGAGGCGATTACTTAGGCTGAGGTGGGAAACACAGAAGAGCAAGCGCATCTTACCGGACATCATATCTGGAACTTTTTCGAGGGGAGAGGAGTTCAGAAGAAGTATCTACCGACTTACTATGAGGTTTCTGCTTGGTGGGAGCATTTCCTTACTCTAGATGAGGAAACGGAACCATAGAAGAATATGAGATGGAGTTTATGGAATTAGTCAAATATTTTTCATACATGGATATTTATTATGACAAGTGAGCAGCTTTTGTTTATGGTTTAAACCCTAAGATAGGAGCTATGGTGCATATGTGGAAACCGTCTTCAATAGAAAAAGCAGTGGAAAATGCACATTATCTTGGAGGAACACATGAAATTAATTGGAGGTACAAGACCGACCTTTCCACATCACCCTAGATTAGTGGGGAAGGCCCCTAGGACATTTGGGGGAGGGATCTCTAGGCCACCTCCATACAGTAATAGAGTCGCACCAAGGATAGTAGCCCATGAATATTATTTCAATGCTTGTGGAGTCGCGACATCTGAGTTCATCACCAAGCTGACATAGAGGTCCGCGACCATCTGGGGGGACCAACTAATAGGGGCAGGGGTTCAAGGGAAGGAACTCATTTAAGAGGCAGTCACAAAGCGATGCGCAGGTTCAATCTCATATTACATGTTGTGGATGTGGGGGACCCCATTACCAACACAACTACCCAGAGTTACAATCATGAATTATGCATAGAGAAGGAAAGGCAACGATGGGAAGGAGCAAGTGGTATGTATTACAGTTCATGATGGGTTAATAATCAGCTAAATGAACATCAATCCATGGTGGTGGAGTCGGTATGTATGCTAAATCCATATCAATGTTAAAGATTTTATTTGATTAAATTTTCTAGGATAGTTTCATTTCACCATCTGCATTAGAAGAATTGGGTTGGTATACAAGGCCCGATGACTTTAAACAAGTTGAAGGATGGCCACCGGGGAAAGACAAGTCGAAAAAGGTAGGACCAGTTGATAATTGTATAGTAGACACAAGTGTATACTAGGACTTGAAGGTATATGTCATTGCTCTTGGGGCGTATGACCTATCATTGGGATGGATTGGTTGGAAGCCCAGTGGAGGCTATAGTGAATTTTTAGAAAGGGTGCTTTGTGTTGTGATGAAGGAAGGCCGATTAGAGATCGATTAATGCGGAGGGTATGGCTGCTTGCTATCAACTATGAAGGTTAAGCGGTGCATGAGGCAAAATTGTCCATTTGTAGTGTAATTAGGCCGATTAGTGTAAGGAAAGGACCCTCCTTAGATCCGTACCCGATTTATCCGAGGAGTTTAAAGATGTTTTCCAAGCGAGTTGCAGGGAACACCTGAGAGGGAGCTTGGTTTTATTATTGAGATAAAACCTATTGCATAACCAATTTCCAAAACTACGTATCAGATGACAAAGCGCTAGAACTTTGTGAGCCTCTGAATCACGGTTAGAAGAGTTTTCGACTTAGGACTAATAGAATGATGTCTCTCACCTTAGAGATTGCATTAGTAAATTTTGTGAAGAAGGATGGTTCCTTATGACTATACATAGATTACAGGGACTTGAACCATTCTGATTGAAAAATAGGTACCCAATGCACCATTAATAGATGACCCTCTTTGATGGGATAGAAAGGAAGCGATGATATTCTCAAAATTGATTTCGCGATGAGGGGTATCACAGAGTTAACAAGGATTAAGGGAGGCGATATTCCTAAAACTTCCTTTCGAGATTGGTTTGGGCATTACGAGTTCATGTGGTCACCATTGGATTGACCAATGGGCCAGCGGTATTCACTTAGACCTCATGAGCGAATTATTAGGAATGCCAAGACCGTTTGTACAAGAGTCTTTCTGAATGGCGTCCCTCGTATTCCAAGAGCGAAAGAGAACGCAAGGGAACACTTGCGAGGTGGGTGTTATCACCTTGTAGAGAACAAATTATGGAAAGTTATGAAATTGTTCCTTCTTCGGAAATAAATCCACTATTCCGAGGTCATATCATTTTAGTGAAGAGGAATCTTGGACCCGAGAAAGGAATTAAAGGCCATTATGGAATGGCAGTCTTCGAAAAATGCCCATGAGGTAGAAGCTTCATGGGCTAGTAGGTTATTATGTTGGATATTTGTGGAGGGTTCTCTAAAGTGGAGAACCCATCACCAATTCTAGCAGTATAGAAGAGGAGTCGAATTATGGTGAATGAGAATAATGTGATAGTGCATTCGAAAGCCGAGGCTTAAGAGATTACTAATAGTCGCATTAGGTTCTACAAATTATAGCCGGATATGGAAAAGGACTTCATAGATACGCACGAGATGATATTCCTCGAAGCAAGGGTTGAGGGCCGTGCTAATCACGTGGGATGGAGGAGTGATAGCATATGCGTCAAAGAAGTTGAAGAAGAAAAATGAGAAAGGAGCTTTACACTACTCATGATTTAGAGTTGGCAAAACTTCTAATGCTAGCTCCAAAACTTTGGAGGCACTATCTTGTGGGGCGAAAATTTGAGCTCAAAATAGACCATCAAGTTTAAAACATATCTACTTCACTCAAAGGGATATGAATACCAGGCAAAGGCGATGGGTGAGTTTATGAGTGGAAGAGTATGATTTTAGTATTTCATACATCCAAGGAAAGGAAAATGCTAGTCCGCAGGATGCCTTGAGTAGGAGACCAAGTATATTCTCCTCGGTAACCTTAAAGGACAATCTAAGAGAACGTGTGTTGGCACAACTCCAACGACACAGTTGGTATTTAAAGGGTTACTTCAAACCTCAGTGGGAGGCAATTAGATCCAAAGTATAAAGCATATAGCTTGGAAGTAGATAGATTATTAAGATATCAGAGAAGAATGTATATCCCCGAAGGTGGGGATATTCAAACACATCTTGAAGAGCCCATAGAGGCACTCTATTGTCATCAGGTGTGAAGATGTCACGTGGAGCATGAGGCTCTTCTTACGGGTATGCATAGGCGTGATGTAGTCATTTAGAGTGACAAAATTGCCTAGGTGCCAACCAGTGAAAGCCGACCACCACTGCAGCGGGCCACCTACAACCACATGATGTTCCCTATGTCCCAGGTGGTGGAGGTGTGGCTCAGTGGTCTCAATACCAGGATACCTAAGAATATCATTTGAGATAGGGACTTGATTCACTTCTAGGTTTGGACAAGTTTACAATCAGTGTTAGGGACTCAGTTGAACTTAAAGCACAACTTATCATCCCACAGAAGCAGATGGGAAAATTGAGGAAGTAAATCAAGTCATGGAGAACATGCTTAGGATGCTATGTCATGGATAATCAAACCCATTGGAAGAAGTACTTACCTTTGGTAGAGTTGCATACAATACTTGGGTTTCTTAGCTCCAGCCAGATACCACCTCTGAAGCTGTATGGAATGCCATGCAGGCATCATTGAGATGGGATAGATTGGAAGACCCGAAGGTAATAGTTAGGCCGAGTGGATTCAAGAGATGGAGAGCGGTGATTCATATTAAATGGGAGACTAAAGGAAGCCTGAGGATGAACAAAAGTTATCTGGATACACACATGGTGATTGAAGTTATAAAGTGGGAGATCAGGTTTCATTTGTATCAGGCCTAATAAAGAGTACAATTCCAATTCGGAGAAGGGACAAAGTTGTCACCTCGATTTATAGGACCATTGAGGATCCAAGAAAAAATTGGACCCAATTGCATATCGTCTCGTACTTCCACCTTACTTGCATAAAACTCATAATGTTTTCATGTATATATTTTCACGTCTCATCTTATATTTCTTGATGAATCACATAAAACTAAATTGGAAGGAATTGCAAAAGCGGACACGGGAACCCTCACGGTATAACAATTACACATATTGGATCGTAGATTCCGGTGACTCATGAGCCAGATGCAGTAGACAAAGTTAAGGTCTAGTGGGACAAGTATAGTCGAGAATCTGCTACTTGGGAGGGATCACGGAGACACTTTCTGAGGGAAGGTTATCCCTCACTTTTTTTGACCACCTCGAGGTATGTTTCCTGAGGTTGGGTGTATCATAACACCACCTTTTGACTTAGACAGTTAGGATTACCTAAGGCCTACACACCTTTTATTTTCTATTCACAAGTGAAGCTATTAAATAATACACTTGAACTTTTAAGGCGTGTGAATCTTTGGATATTTAAAATGTTATTGATGATGATGGATATGATCACGATCTACTATGTGAATGTAGAGATTCTATGAATGTTTAAATGTTATTACTTGATGATGGATATGATACGATCTATGTGAGCGTAAATTCTATAGATGTTTAAATGTATTGATGATGATGGATATGATGAGATATATTGTGTGAATGAGAATCCTATGAGGGGTTTGAAGTACTGTTGAATGATGGTGGAAATGATGCAAAATATTATATAAATGATAATTTTATGAATAGGTGTGATTAATTGAATTATGGGATATTATAGAGATCTAATTCTAGCTTGAAAACTTTGATGTTAAAGTTATTTGATGCAGGGATGCAAATTGAGATTATAGTTGTAGGTAATTACATGATAATAATGCACAGAAATGTATGAGCTTGTGTTATTCTGAGACTAATCTGTAGGTTTTTGGGCTATGAAATAGCCAAAGGGATAATGATGATGAAAGTGGATGTAAACCCATGAGTAGAAACAATATGGTATGAATCTTTGTATGTGAAAGGTGTATATTGGTTTGGATAGATTGCTATGATATGTGGACCAGTGATTTTAGGTGATGACACTGCTCAAAACTGAATAAATGATGACAGAACCTCTAGCAACATGGTGCCATTGTATATTCCATTGTAGGGTGTGGACCTAGTCACATTAAAGGTGGAGACATTTCCATCATGTATCCCTTGAGAGCACAGGTCATGGGAGGCCCGGTGTTAACACACTCTCCTAGGCGATGCTTGATGATGACTGTCAGGTTACTTATGCAGGAAGCTTAGGAGTCAGATAGTGACACTTCCGCTTATAGGTTCCTATTTGGAGTTAAGTCAATATAGTTAACGCTCCAAGATAATGAATCCATGAGAGGATAGGAATGGAAGATGGAAGTAGTAGAAGTTAGGGAGGAAGGATGAGTAGAAATAGTTGAGGAAGGGTATGATTTGTCTTATGGTGGAATTTATTGGTTTTCAACAAAAGAAGAAAATGGGTATATATGAATATTCATAATTAAGTAGCACTAAACTACAATTGTCTAAATAACATTGTGGGCTAGATAATTGTAATTAAGAAAGGATTTTCTAAAACATTTGAAGTTGGTTCATTATCTTTTATAAAATGAATAGTCTTGTTATTGAGTTGGATTGGATGCATACATGAATTACTATAAGGGTGATAGTTATTGATTATTAGTACATGCAAGACTTATGTACTAGCTACATGCATTTCTTGTACATGTACACTAGTATGTATAGAGTTTTCTTGAAGCTTACTTACTAAAATGTCGGGTTATATGCTTGGCTTACTTACTAAAAATGTCAGTTATATGTTATGAATGTGCGAACCATGTGTCTTTTCCCTGGTATCATAAAATACTTTAACTTCGGGACAAAGTTTCCTGAAGGGTGGGTGTATGTAACAACCCTAGTTAAATAATTATTAAAGGGTTATTAAGTTTAATTAACTGTCCTAAGGTTTATTAGTTAAATAATGATTATTTATTAATAATATTATTTAATTATTTATTGTTTAATGTATATTAATTAACTAATTAATTAATTAATTAACTCATTTAATGTTTGGGTAATGAATTAAAGTTTAATAAATTTTAATTTATTTAAAAGAAAACATAACGTAATGCAGGAGGGAACCATTAAGGAGAAGGGGATAAGGTGGTTGGCATTAAATGGAGGGATAAGGTGGGTGGCATTGAATGAAGGGAGGAGGCGGTGAATGGGAAGGAGGATATGAGGGGGCAGGGGCATTCGAGAGATGACACTTTTGATTTTGGGGGAAGGAAGCATTATTTTGATATTAGGGACTGTATTTTTCTGGTTTGGAGTTTGGTGCACTGTCACAGGGGGGCATCGGTTGCTGGGAGTTTTGGGCTCGGGGGCCAGGATTCCTTACGGAATCCTGGAGCTAGGGAGCCGGAGAGGCTCTATTCCTAGCTGGCTGGGTGGTTAGACGGTTTTGGACAGTGCATCAAGCAGAGTTGGGGACAACAGTAGCATCATTTAGAGGTATGTAAATTATTCATTATTCTGTTGTGTTATGAAAGTGATTATAATCTGCTCGTAAATATTAATATGTTGATTATGTAGTGGATTATTTGATGTATAAGAAACAGTTTAAGGTTAAGTTAGCATGTCTCTATTTTAATTTATGATTTATAAGGCTCTGTTGGAAGAGGCCTTACATCAAGGATATCATTATGAAATCTAGTTTATCAAAGTGGAACATGTTTTTCTTACTTCAAGGAAGTTAATGACACTTTGGTGCCATATATATTTTCTCTTATGGATCAATCTACCATGGAATTTTTTCGGTTCTTTGTGTTTCCTATTGTATGTTGAGCTATGCTTTGTAATTGTGTCTTTAAACACCACATTTTCTTGGAATATATAACTCCTTGATCTATCTAATTCTATGATTCTCCAATAATTTGTGCTCAATGTTGAGCTGACACACATTTAAAAAATAATAAAATAATATTACCAAATAGATATTTGAAAATTAACCCTATTAAAGTAGAAAATTAAAACACATATACACATACATAAAGAAATTGAAGATAAATGACACCACATTATGGATAATGAAATGTGCACCATTCATACTTATAAATCCAAATACAAAAAATAAACTATTTAAAAAATAAATAAATTAGAACATAAATTTATTAATTTTTAATTTAATTGAAACTTATTAAATTACCAAATGCTATTAAAAAAAATTAAACTTTTTTATTTTATATTGGATCTTTCTTATTAAATTACATAATACCATTATTAAGATCCTCCACACACACATATATATATGTCTCCACAAACTTTTCAATTTAACAGAGCACCATAAAATTTTCTAACTCTATTTATAACCTATGAGATTTCTCTTTTATTGGATTACCCAGTACTATTGTGAAGATCGAGAGAGCACCATAACTTTTTAACTCTATTTGTAACCCATGTGATTGATCTTTACTTATCACATCAATATAAATCTGGTCACTTCTTTTCAAAGCAAAAAGCAAAAAATTTGGTGAAGACATTTTTTTCTGATTAATTTCTTTATTTAGTGTTTTACATTTTTATGTTTTGTAATTGTTTGTTTGTTTTTTTTCTAAAATCTAGTTAAAAATTAAAAAAATTAATTGGAATTATAAATTTTACTAGTTGAAATTGGTGAAGGTTTTTAAAGACGTTGAATTCAATTATACATTAAAAACAAAATTTAAACACTGTAAAATTGTGATTTCATCAACAATTATATTGCTGAATTTTATTAATAATAATCTAAAAAAAGTTAAAACTATTATTTAATTTTGATAACATTTTCTCGTTTAATTTTATCCTTATATTTTAGTCATCAAGTTCTTTGCAGATTAAACTTCTTTTCCTTATTAATTTTGATAGTATTTTCTCGTTAATGCTTATTTTTAAACTTTGCTGGAAGTCTAACACTATGATTGCATATTCTATTCAATAATCTCTATGCAATATAAAAATTAAGTCAAATGAAAATTAATGAAAGAAACTACGGAGTATATATATGCAAAAAGATGATGCGTGCACATGGATTAGAACTTTGAAGGATGTGACGTTTCACTGTTGAAGTCAGCACAGCACATGCAGATGACATTTCGGTGTCCATAGCTTTTATCTCATTGAAATGAAATTGGGTACGTCTGTCCAGGCTAAATTCTAAAGTTTAAGATGAAATAAATCATTATGATTGCATGCCATTAAAGTCAATTCGATTAGCATATTTTCATGCAGACAGTTATTTCAAAATGATGATGATCACTTTAAAAGTACCTCTTGGGTTGGATTTTTGGTCCTCAAACCCTGTGCATTTCAGATAATGGCGGCCATCAAAGTAGGAATCTTAAAATGAAATCTGATGGTTTTGAGAAATCTGTTAGAAAAATGTGAACCGGCATCAAGAATTTTCAAGTGTATTGGATAGTCATAATTGTTTGTTATATATTTTCAACTCTGTGTAAAGAACAAAATTGTTGAATGATAGTTTCTTCATGTTTGACTAAAGCAGATAAATGGATAGACATATTAATTGCATAGATAAGATAAGTGAAGTTGCATTTATTAGGTAGGTGATGGATGTAGATTTCTAGAGAAATATCTTATGGTGAAGTTGCATTTATTAGGTAGGTGAAGGATGGAGAATTCTAGAGAAATATCTCATCCCATGTATTTTGATTTCAGTTTTCTATGTGAATGTGAAGGAGAGCTCAAGAGCTCCATTGTTGTGTGTGTTTATACTCTGTTTTGTAAATGCTTGCCTCTGGTTAAACATGAACATGGTATTAGAGCAGGAGTAAGAGTCTTCGAAAATTAGAGAGCAATTTGCAAGCTACTATAGAGAAATTTGAAGCTTGATCAACTCACAACAGGAGGAGGGGCATTTCACGGCATTCTGGTGGAAAAATCTGAGGAAAAATGCTTCGAAAAATCGTGTTTTAGAGCTCAATCACCCCCTTCCTTTGTACATAGTGAGACCAAACTCTTATGGTTGCCCTTAGCTAGTTTAGGACCCACGACCAAGCATTTTCGGTCACCCGGTCGCCCCTAGAACACGAAGAAACTGCGACCGAAAAGGACCACTTGCAACGTTTTCTCTAGTTGCGCCCAGACTGAGGAGAAATTTCAACCAGGAAAGAAAATGTTTTGGGTTTTCTGTATTGACAGAGAAAAAGCCATCTTGGTCAAGTTTTAAGCTAGTAAGGGGGAGCCGACTGTCAACAACAAATTCATGGCGACTAGCAACAGTTCAACACTCGCATGAGGACCAATTTTAACGGGAAGAATTATGATGTATGGTTTGTAAAAATGTTTATTTTTTTCCGGTTTGAAGATTGTTGGGAAGCAGTAGTTAATGGGTTCAAGGAACCAGATCCGATGGATTTGCAAGCAATGTCGAATGCGCAAAGACATGTGCTTGGAGAACTCAGGAAGAAGGACAACAAAGCCATGTGGCTCATTCAACAAGGGTTAGAGGAATACATTTTCCCCAAAGTCACAACAACAAATCATGCCAAGTAGGGATGGGATATTCTCGAAATCGCCTATCAAGGCATAGACAAAGTAAAAAATGCCAAGTTGCAGACACCCGGGAAGAGCTTTGAAACTCTTTAAATGAAGGATTCTGATTTTGTGGATCATTTCATGACCCATGTCACGAGCATAATGAATCAACGACGCACACATGGAGAAGACATTCAAGAGAAGAAAATTGTTGAGAAGGTACTTCATAGCCTTCTCGAGAAGTTTAATATGGTCGTAGTTTCCATAGAAGATTCGAAAGGCCTGTCAACACTCATAGCTGAAGAACTCATGGGATCTCTGTTAACCCATGAAAATAGGTTCAGTCGAAATACTGAATCTTTGGAGAACGCATTTCAGTCTCATGCCTCCATAAGCAGAGGCAAATGACGCATAGGACGCTCTCAAACAGGAGAGTGGTCAACTTCAGAATGTTCAAAACATAGTGAACAGTCAGAACAAAGACACTCTCAAAACAAAAGGGGGAGAGGAAAACTTTTTCAGTCAATATGGACTGACAAATTAAGGATCCAGTGCTATTATTGCAAGAATATTGGTCACTACGAAAGTGAATGCAGAAAGAAGCAACGAGATCTTAATAGGGGAAAACAAATATTACCAACACTGAAGAAGCAACATCTGAATCAATGTTCTTCTCATTTCAAGTCACAAAATAAGAAAACAACAATTATGATCTCTAGTTGTTGGATAGTGGTTGCAACAATCATATCACACGTAACAAAGATTTGTTTACTAGTTTAGATAGCTCTGTCACATCTTGATAGCCAACGCACACTCCCTCCACAACCCACAGGTCAGAAGGTCCACGTCAGCACAGGATCTTTCCTTTACCTCGGCCCGAAGAACTCTGAATCGGCTCTTCTATTTCCCTATCGAGAAATCTGCACCCACAACAACTCTTCACGGGATCCCCTCTTTTCACTTAGGAGATCGGACTTTGCGCTTTCGCGAATCCATGGGTTGAGTATTGGTCTCTTGAATCCCCGAAACCCAAAACAGTCAATG
>SNQJ01S0032142.1:12331-25041 GCA_010110895.2 Picea sitchensis
TGTGCTGCGTCCAAAATGTGGTACATCTAGCAGTGACATAATACTTGACTTGTATAATTTGTCGCCCAGGCCTTCGGCTCTACCTTCTCCCTACCATTCTCTAATGTCTTTATCTCCAGATAGTATTCAAATTGTCACGCAGAGGGCAACGGTCAAGGCGCCCAGAAGGATACAGGCAGAGAAATTTCACATGTCGTTGCTGAAATAAAAGAGTAATCGTGATGGGAGGAACAAATTTATAGCCACTACGCTGAGTGATTCGGTTCACGGGCAGTTTTAGGAGGAAGAAAAACGGAACGCAAGCAATCACTGAAAGCTACCATTCGACCTCCAAAGGAGAGTCGTGACAAGGAGATCCATCAAGGCATTGCGCAGATTTCAGTAAGTTAAAATGCTGGTTTAAACAAGCAAAACGCAGTTTAAAGGTTAAAGGAAAATCGTGGTGGATCGTGGTAGCTCCGGTGGGGTGAACCTAGAACGAAGAAGGTCATGGCTGATAAGGTTCTCCCCTTCGCAGTCCACCAATCCAGAGAAACGTCAGGCGTTCCAAAAGAAAAACACAGAGCCCAAAACTTCAAAAATCATACAAAATCGCAGAGCAGTGATGAACGTTTTGGGCAATAAAGAGATGCAACACAACAGTTTTTGTTGGCCGAAATGAAGCAATTCTCTTGGCAGATCGCAGAGTGTGGAGATATAAATTCTCTTGGCATCTGAGTTGTGTAAGTTGAGTCTTGCATTATAGAGCTAGTGTTCTTGTGGAGTTGATACTCTATTCAATTGTTGCTGATAAACCCAAGGATTGTAGTCCATAATAAAAAGAAAGAAAATTGTACATACATATTGTGTTCCTTGTGTTGATGATTTATCGATGATATATGTTGTATTTATCTGTTGCTGATATATGTTCACATTCAACTGGCTATAAATGACAGTAATAAGTGATGAGTAAATGGTGATTGCTAACTAAAGAGTTTTTGTGAAAGGAAGTTGAAATAGATCCCTACACTGATTCACCCCCCCTCTTAGTGTGGTCAGTGTGTGCAACAATATCCTCGGAGGCAAGTCATAAGAGTGCCAATAAAATACCAAGCGATGGCTCCTATGGTTCTGCATGGAGCGGACTCCTTGGTGGTGGAATTGTGCAGATACATGTGGATGCCATGTGTTAATGGTTACACGGGTCAAGGACCAAGGAAACGTAGAAAATCCGACTTAAGGGGGTCGGGTACAATACATAACTGATAGAGAGAGAGAGAGAGAGTTTTAGCGTGACGTGACCGGCTTTGACGACTGGGCATGTTACAGAATTCTGAATATGTACATATACAAAAGCACTTCCGTACATGTGCATTTAAGGAACCCTTCTTTCATAAATGCACATTTATGGAATCTAGATTGCATATATGTCCATATACGAAAGCATTTACATAATCAAGCTTCTATATATGTGCATATATGTAAGCCTACTTTTATAAATGCATATTTATGGAAG
This sequence comes from Picea sitchensis, assembly GCA_010110895.2. NCBI lineage: Eukaryota > Viridiplantae > Streptophyta > Pinopsida > Pinales > Pinaceae > Picea > Picea sitchensis. The sequence goes on from SNQJ01S0032142.1 coordinate 13,827, forward strand.
AATGATTCCATAGATGTGCATATACAGAGACCTGATTCCATAAATGTGCATATTTTGTATATGCACATTTACGAAAGTAGGCTTCCGTATATGCGCATATACAAAAGAAAAATTTCATAAATGTGCATTTACGGATGCATGCCTCTGTATATGCACATTTACGAAATCAGGCCTCCATTCCCCAAACCCTTAAGTTAATTGACTATACCAAGCATGGGAAAGTCATTATCCTTGTCGATAGTGGCAACACTCATAATTTTATTCATCATTGAATTGCTTAAGATACCCTTTACTATATTGGTGAAATCAATAAATTCCAAATCATAATTCTTGATGGCATTTCCATGAAATGTGGGGGTGGTTGTGAAAATGTGCACTTGCAAATTGGTCATTATTACCTAAAATCCCACATGTTTGCTATTGACATAGGAAATTGCGACATTGTTGTAGGATGACACTTAGGGGTTTGACCAGCAAATACATTAAAACCTCAATTTTAATGAATACCTATCCATACCAATAGTTTCTCATGAATTTAGATATTTCCTTTTCCTTGAGTTCCATGTTCATTATCAATCTCTTGATGTGCAATTCCTAAATATTTACTTTTAAAAGTAGGTATGACCAAGTTTCATTATCATAATCATGCATAGTTAAAAATAAAATGAGAAAGACTCGTTATCTATTACATTAGTAGAGAGAAAGGTTAGAATGCTCTAGAATGGACGTATGTGACTTTAAACAAGTATCTTCCTTTATTGGGAATATGTCCCCAAGTAACCAAGACCCAAAAAATGAAGACAAACATTACTTAATAAAATGTATCTTCCTTTATTGGGAATATGTCCCCAAGTAACCAAGACCCAAAAAATGAAGACAAACATTACTTAATATCCAATTTTATGTCTAGCCTTAGAGTATCACAATATATATTCTCTTTATGGTCTACCATAAATTGGAGACTGCAAGTGAAAATGAAATATCAAATACAATTGACACAATGGATTCATATTCCCATGTTAATCTCTCTTTTGATTTTTGATTTTAAGTTGTTTTCCACTAACTTCATTAGACAAAGTTGAGTGAGAGGTTAAGAGCATCACTTCCATATTGTGCAAGTCACATAAAAATACACTCTTTTTATTTTGTTGGTTGAACATATGTATGTACATTTTTATCAAAGTTTAGGGATTAATATATGTAGTGCCAATACTCTACATGTAGAGGAAATAATTAGATGGAATAGTTTAGGGATTAATATATGTAGTGCCAATACTTTACATGTAGAGGAAATAATTAGATGGAATATGCAATGCATTAAAATAAAAATAAAAATAAACCCATATTTGATGATTTAAGGTAGAAGTATATTGCAATCCCAAAAAAACTATGGTTATAGTGCCATATTTATTTAGTGGAAATTTCTAATGTAGATAAAAGTGTTAGTCCAGATGGAATGACATAAATTCTAATCATAGAACAACCAGACATGGATCCTATTGAGCGTAAACTTTAAGTATCTAAGGTAAATCAATATTATACTCATCAACATGTTTAGCTAGATAAATGTGTTTTATTAAAATATTTTAATCTCTAAAGAAACGAGCATTTCAAATATCAACAACTAAATATCGTATTTTGTTTGACATGCAACAAATTGAAATTAATCTAGATAGGGAAGGTTGATGAACCTAACAAAAAATTTCAAGTTTTTGAGTATTGAAGATAGAATATGTGACGATATAGATGAAAGTTACAACTATGAATAACTAATTGGATGGACATCAAATATTACACCTACTCATAATAGTCGAAGTGTGAGGGGGGGAAAAGCAGGGAGGGGGTCATCCTCGATCCAGGGGGGAAATGCAGGGAGGGGGTTATCCGGGGGGAAACCAATAAATAACCTTGAATGAGACTTGGGAAGAGAGTGAAAAATAACCAAGTTGAGGCAATGACTTTCTTTCAGGGGTTGAAGATATTTCATGCAAGGAAAATTAGGAGTTTAATTGCCATTGTTGACTCAGCTGTAATTATCAAAATGATGCATAATTCCTCCTCTAAATGATGAAATCTAGTAAGTATTATCCAATAAATATTGTTCAAGAAGCCAATATGTTTGGATCTATAGAGTATTATCGTGTATTAATATAGCTCAATCATCTAGCAAACTAGCTGGCTAACATGGCCTCTATTTCAGATTGTTGATTTCGTAGAATAAAAAATGGGGTATCAACTTCCATCATTTCTTAATCCTTTGTTACAAATTTATGAACAATAGGGTGATTATCTCATGGAATTCAATATTTAAGGTGCAATATCCTTGTGGTACCTTTACGGGCTCATGGTTTAAGGTTGGAGCAAGTTATTCAAGTGTGAATTGACTTGGGCTCTTTTGTAGGTGGGGTAATGGTTCTAGAGGGACATTTTAGAATTTTTATTGGTGCAACATGATGGTTTTTGGTCTTATAGTGGACTGCTATGTTCCCAGTTAATTTAAACAAGGGTTTTCCTTCCCAATGTCTTCAGGCACCAATGTAGACACAAAATTGAGATCTTGGTTTGAATGTTTAGCTTGGTTTCACTTGGTGGCTCATGGGATATTACTCTGGAGGTTTTTTGTATTTCATGGCACAGACTTTGTTACATCCTTGAGGATCTCTATGAAACACTACTCTCTCAACATGAATAATCAAAAGGCTAGTCTCTTGAATAATTGTGGAAGTTACTCTACTTTTGAATGTCTTTCCCTCTATTGTCAATTGCCTGGGGGGATGTTTGAAAAGGGTTCCATTGCTTGTTATGGTAGATTCATTTTTGTTGAGCCTCTTGGAATTGGAAGGGGGGACTTGATTATTTTATGTAGTAGTTATAGAATGGAAAACTATAGACATTCTCGGAGATGCCCACTATGCGAAGCCACTAATATATTGAGTTTTAGGAAGACAAGAAAGACTCATTGTTGATAACATGGCTTAGATTTCCTCTATGATTGGAAGGTTGCATTATCAGGAGGAAGTTAGCAACAATGAGTATGATTTTACTATGGAAACTTTCCACAGTCAAAAGAAACAACTTGAACTCCTTCAAGATGAGTACATGTTACTCTTCAACAAATGCTTGTGAATTTGACTAGAAGTACCAACTCTACTACTTCAAATGTTAATTTTCTATTGGTTCAGTTGTTGAGGAAATTAAAAAAGAGACTATCCAACAGTAGCATGATCATGTGGACATAATGGGGAAGGACCAAGACTTTCAAGCAATTCCAAAAAACTAGGGGGAAGGTAACATAAATCACACCTTTAATTCGCATTAAAGTCATTAAATTTTTGCAATTTTTGTTTACTTTTGGGCACCTATTGTAGAATTTATACTAGTAGTACTTTCTTAAAATGGTTTGTGAAGGATTGCTATGTTAAGTTCCAATTGTTTTTGGACAATTTATAACATTAACCCTATATTTTGTATTATTATGCTAACCAACATAACTACATCAAATTTCTAATACAATATATATATAAAGAGAGATATAATGTTCAATGCAAAAATTATGGTTGATAGACATGCTCAATAGTGTTTCATATTTATAGAGAAACATAATTAGACACCAATTAACATGCAAAGAATTCCAAGGCATAAAGAAATCAAAGTGCGAGAATATATATATATATATATATATATATATATATAATTAATGTATTCATATTTATAGAGAGACATACTTAGATACCAATTGACATGCAAAGAATTCCAAAGCATAAAGAAATAGAAGTGGGAGAATATAGATTTAAGATGATTTGACATGTTGATTTTAAGAGAACATGCTAATTTTAAAAGGTGTGTAGTGTAAATTACATTTAAACGTCAACAATTTAATATTGTATTTCCTTTAACATGTATCAGTTGTGTATTTGAATTTGAGCTAATTTGTAGTAGTCTTTTTTTTCAAATAAAGTGTCCAAGTTAAATAGCGTGCAAAATGACATACAAGAAAACACAATATATTATTATTTGTTGATAATCAATAATTTGAACACAATTGTTATTGACATTTAGAACCGTAATAACTAGTGTTAGTTTCTAACCATAGTGTTAGTTTCTAACTATACCTGAAAATATGATCAAGTTTAGATTAAAAAATTACCTCAAAATGAAATCAGTTTGCTATAAAATTAGCTTACTTCAATGAAATCAATTCAACTTCTATTTTTAATGAAAAAAATGTGGTTGTTATTCCGAGTCGTATGTATTTTTAATGAAAAAATGTGGTTGTTATGCATTAATCCCATTTAAACTTGTGAGCAACACATGTTTATACAAAGTTAAACAATACATTCATGAGATTGAAAAACAAACTTCTTACAGGCAATCACCATATCTCGCAACATTTAATAAATCAGTATCTAAGAATATCATTTTAAAGACATTAAAATACAGCTTTGAAAATAAGTTTTTTAAAGATTACATGTTGAGATATATTAAAATATTTTTAAAAATTTATAAATTAAAATATATCAAAATACAATTTTAAAATTATTTTTCAAGAAGAAAATGATTAGAATCATAATATCAAATTAATGAATGTTTATCATTGATTCACATATTCAAAAAAATAAATTTGTAGCTTTAATTTTAACTAAAAGATGGATATAATAGATATAATGTACTTTGAAAGTTGTAATTAAATTGCTCAAAGGGGTTGGATCCAATGGTGGAAAGCGAGGTGTTTTTCACCGTTGGGAAAGGTTCACTTCCTGTGAAGGCTTTACCTAAAGCCATGGGGCACCTTGAGGTAGCGGCCAAACATGTGGTTGCACCCATAGATATTATATTAAATGGTATCATGACCCTGCACACATAAATGGTTCAAAGCCCACCCCCATGTCCTTCAAATTTTTAGTCCCTGAGCTATAGGACAGTCGGTGATGTAGTGTGTTGTTAAGGCACTCCATGATGTGAAGTCAACGGTTTGAAACCTCTGGGGACACAAAAAAATCCAGCCATGTTAAGGGTTGGTGTGGCTTAGGCTAGGTGAGATCCCTGAGTGATTTTGATGGATTAGCAGGTCACGAACAAACTAGCAAACAAACAAAAAAAAATAATAAATAATAATAAATAAATTATAGTAATGAAAAACATATATTATAATAATTTTTTAAATTAAATTAGTAAAAATTGAATTTTGATTGATGAAAAGAAAACTAAAACACAAATATTGAACTTGTTGATACCAATAACAAAAGAAAAATTGGGCCACCAAAAAGGGCATGCCCCCTTCCTTCACCACTCAGCATGAGGATGCCTAGCTTCTATTGTAATCGGTCCTTTAATTTATGTTTGCAAGTTAGTATGTCAATTAGTTGTGTTTGTAAACAACGCTTGCCAGTGCTACTGAGAAGAATGTTGCATAATAAAGTATGTCATTCAGTTAGTTTTATAAACAACCCTCACCAGTCTTATAAGCAGGGTGCTTCAGATTGCTAGTTTAGAACATGCATGTGTGTCATTTTGCTGCTGAGGAAACAACTCTTGCCAGTATTGTTGGGTAGAGAGTTGCAGAAATAAAACAACAACTTCTTTTGTAACTGCAAAATAAGACAGAGGAACAAGTCGTCCTGCATAGTAATAAAGGGCGCCCCTCTATGTTGGAATAGACTGATGGTAGTTTCTATCTTATCATTTCTCTTACATGCTTGCTTCATTTTTGTAACACCCTGCTCTTGCGCGCATTTCTGATGTGACTTATTCTTTAAGGATACTTGTGTGCAAGTGATCCGGTTCATTATATGAGTGATTGTTTCGCTTATGGATTTTGATGATGAGATTGTGATTTATGATGTTATGTTATGTTATTATGTATAGACAGGTGCTATTGACTGGTTTCTTCTGAGTGTGCAGGAATATTGATAGATTGAGGATGTTGATGGCATCGATGGACCTCCTTGGACTCCAGATCGAGTTAGGGAGTGAACTGTTTATGGTTTGTGTATTTATGTTATTGCATGTGTGACATATGAATGATATAATATGATGTTGTTTATGGATCCCTGGCATGTTTGTTGATGGATGCAGAATGACGATATCTTGCTATTCAGACTCACATTTGGAGTAGAGAGGCCATGCATGACAATCAAAGATATTGAAGGAGAGGCATGGCAACATCCCTGCCACAACCTACTAGCACTCTCATCGTGGCTTGAACTGCAGGTTAATGATTACCTAGTTCGAGAGCTCCATGATGATGTGAGGGAAGACTGTAATAGTCACTCACGAAGATTCTAAAGGGCGTGCAATAAGGCAAGGTATTTATTCCTTAGAGACCCTTAGTCTCCGACAAGGTCGCCTGACGGAGTATTGACTCCAAGGGATGAACGTCTATCAAAATCATTCAAAAGGTGAGTGTCACCCCTGGAGCATGTAGTGTGTCTTGAAGGGCATGTCGCATAAATGAAACATGAATGAAGGAGACTGGAACCCTTGGAGCATGCAGTGCATCTTGAAGGGCACGTCATGGTTTTTAACACTGGTGAGTCAATGAACCTAGGTACCTAGAAAACAACATCTCATTTTGACTTGGTCAGCCTTAAAATAAATGTTGCATGAGTAAAGTTTAATGATTATAAAATTTCCCTTAAAAACAATTTTGCTAAGCCTAGTTGAAATTAGAGCATAGGTCTAATTGGGGTATAAGGACTAAAAATAATTAATCAATGAATAAAGGGGGATGAAGAAAAATCAAATTTTAAAATTAAAGGAGGAAGAATTAATCAAAAATTTAATTGTTGGCTATGTGTAAAACTTGCTAACTTAGAACTTAGAACAAATGGGGAAATTTAAATACAAAAGGAATGTGGAACATAGAAGTGAAACTAGTCTAGAGAACTTTCCAAATTAGNAGGTGGGTGAGGGAAATTGGAAAATTAATTCAATTAATTAAATGAAATTCTGGTGCAACTAAGGGATCAGGTGACAAGTGTATGGGGTAGAATTTTTCCTAAATAAATTTTTAATAAAACAAATTTAATGAGCAAAGGGAAGTGTCACTAAGAGGAACTCTATAAAAGTAATGGGGGAAGGAGGAAAGGATCACGTCTGGTAGGTGTAATGTTACGCTGCTAATATTTTTCTTGACTGATTTTTCTTATGGGAGTTGAGATGTCCAACTCGATTAGAGAGTAGTAGCTTGGCCTTGCAAGGAAAACTAAGAGCTAGTTTTTCTTTGGTTTTGTGTGTGTGGCCCCTTTGCGGCTCGGGGGCTCAGGGGGAAGAAGAGTATCCCTAGCGTTGGTTGGGATGTACCGATGAGGTCTCAACGATTAACAAGCGAGACAGAAGAGGATCGTCAGCAGCCGAAGGACCTCAACGAACCAATGTCGGTTACGGTAATCCTGCTAAAGATGTTAAGTGTATTAATATTTAATGTTATATTTGTATGGTTCTGGCCCTTAGTTGAAATTTTTTTCAATAGGATTCTTGTGTCTGATTTTCTATTGTAGTTGAATTTGATCGCTTATTATGATCCTTGTTAAATTTTTAATATGATTGAATATTTGTGCAATGAGATACTTTGTGTCTGAACTGTTACAAAAATTGTAGTTGAATGCTTATTATAAATTTATGTTTAAATTTTTTATTGAAGAAAAGAACCATTTCTACTTGTGGACGATATGTTGGGATGTTGATTGTATAAGAATTAATTTCAGTTTTTAGGAATGTATTTGTCCATACAGATTCAATGAGAAGTTGTTTAAAATGATAGTGTAATTGATAACAATCTTAATACTCATAAATTCATTGATGGGTTATCCGACCCATGTTATTTTAGTTTAAATTCGAGTACGCAACTCGCCTCTCGCAAGAGTAGTTCTGGCTTGAGCTCCATTAGTGTTTTTAATAATCTCTAAGCACAAGTCAGCTTGAGTGGGCCTAATGGTTAAGAACATGTGTTTCCTCTTAAGAGGTCACAGGTTCAAATCCAGAGGGGGGTAGGGTATGTATACCTTTGTAGACTTTACCTTAAAAATAGATTATTATTATTATTATTATTATTATTATTATTATGAATCGATTGATCCTCTCCACTCATGACTAGAATCAATACACCATTATTGAGATGCGAGGGAATGCTATCTCCCTCCACACGTTGTCGAGCCCTCGACCTATTTCTCTCTATGCCCACAACGCTTAATAATGTTCCGTCTTACTCAACTATTGCAGATCAGCACTACTGGTAAACCCCCTTGTCATTATTTAATAAAACTGTCTAGCAATAATAGGTTAGGTAGTATTTTATCTCAGCCATTCTTTTCAAATTCCAGCGAACCTTGGACTTTAACTCGACGCTTCCTTTAAATTTACGTCCTTCCCTCATTTTGTTGAAGATAAATATTGCTTAGTGTTTTCTAAGCGCCCCTCATGGCGAACGAATGGCCAGGAGACGACTCTCCCAGAATTTGTGGAATTCATTGGTCGACTATGCCTCTGCGTTTTCCTTCGCACCCTCAACGTTATCCAAGTCCGTCTGTGTTCATTTCCCTTGGCTATGCATGTGGCTCTCACGTCGGCGCCTGTTGTTGCGCCCCTCCCTTGAGTTGGTGCGTTTTTTATGCTCTGCGTTCCCTGCACCTGTTATGGACAACGAACTATCATGAGATAGAGCTGTCCCAGTGCTTATTTCAATAAAAATTAATGATACTCGTACTACTTATCCGTGGGAAAAACAAAATTTAAGAATATGAAAGGAGAGTGAGTGGCGGAGTAAGGCCAGGAGCTTACAGCTGGTGTGGCGAAGTGCCACGTAGTGCGTCGAATTACTCAGCGACTGATTTCACCAATATCCTAGGCGTAAAGTCTTGTTGGCTTGATAATCTTGTTGGTAGATACCCTTAAGTTGAGAGCAGACTTACGAAGGAGTTCAATCAGTGGGTGGATTTATTCCATTTATGTGTCATTCGGTGATCCCTTTATGAGCCTGGCGTAATTTTTTCTCCTTCCCTTGTGTCATTAATGTGATCCCTTTTTAAAAAAAAATAATTTCTTGTTTTTCAGTAATGCATTATAAGGAGTAGGCTAACTCGAGAGCAATCTTCCCTCCTGAGTAGCTTTACGGCAGTCCCTTTCCGGTGACCCCCGACGTGTGCACTATTCCCCAGACCCTCTGTCAAGTAGAGTACACTGCCAGCCGCATCGCTTCACCGTACACGAGTGAAGGGGTTCATTCATGGATGATGCGGATGGGCCGGCGATGTACGCGATGGAAGCTGTCATATCTTGCACCTGCCGATTAAATCTCTGTCCATTATGAATTATTAACTCCCTGCGTTAATTCACCACCAAACATTCACGCCTTCAACCTTTCATCCTCTAGCATAGCATACACACCAGTGCTTCGTTCACCCTTCATTCGACCAAAGCGTGGAGCGAGCTTCACGGTAAGCCGTCTATGCTTGATAATTTCTTAGTAGGACATTTGAATTCAAGCATAATGCTGAGATTTGGGGAAGATTGCTACTCGGGAGGGAAGATTGCTCTCGAGTTAGCCTACTCCCCAGTAAATATTGCTTCTGGGAATGAGAACACATGCCCATGCTCCTCTTCATTAGGTGTTATATCCTGCTTTACATTTTCATCCTGCTTCACCTCTGAAAACTGCATCAATGGCAAGTGACAGCCTGAGTGCTTTGCCAGACAACTTACTCTCCTTTGACGTTCTTTCAAAACTCTCTTTAAGAGATGTAATGTGTTGTTCTGTATTATCTAGTAGATGGCGATACCTTTGCACTTTATTAACCCATCCCAAATTTACCAGCGAATGTTTCGCTGAAGGAGAAACAATAAAACGAGCAATTAATAGTGTCTTGTTCTTTCATTCTGCTCAGCTTGAAAGTTTTGAACTTTCAGTGTCCATGGGTGATATTGACAGAGAGAACATTGGTAAATGTTTTCAGAAATGGGTTCAATGCGCATCTTCGAAAAGAGTGAAACAAATTACTCTCAGCAATATTTTGACTGATAGTTTCTTGGATGTTCCAACTTGTCTATTTTCTTGCAAATGACTAACATTATTGAAGCTTGAGTGGTTTTTCTTTATACGACTACCCCCTTACTTCAGAGGTTTCAAACACCTTGTGACATGTTCCTTATCATTCATCTATACAAATGATGATATACTTGACCGTTTTGTATCAAAATGCCCTCTTCAACACTGTACAAGGCTAAGAAATGTGAAAATTTTCGTAGTTACCTTTATTTGTCTCTCAGTGGTTTTGCAGTAATGTGGATTGTTGCCTAGAAAATGTTATTCTTGGTGGCATCTAAATCTTTCAACAATGCTCGCTTGTTGTGTTTCATATCTTCAATCTGATAAAGTTTTATAGCCCTTAAATTAAATTCCTAACCCTAGGAAATCATAATCATCTACAAGTATTCAAACCGTAGAAATTCTCAAGTAAAGATATTCCAAAACTTTTAGGTGAAGGATCTGCTCCAACATTATGTGAAAATTTTGCAAGCTTTACCGTCTGTACAACACTGCTCACAGCAGTCAATAAGTAATTATACTAGCGTAATATAACTTCAAGAATGCATGCCATACCTGTTGCGCCTGTTGTGGTAGTGACAACAACAAGGGTGCCATGTTTACTGACAAAAGGTTAGTGCAATGACTGCATCGGACTATAATGATCCTGTATAAGCTGTTGCATGGAACGTTTACCTGCAGTGACACCGCCTGTTAGACTCAATTAACGGTTCATTCTTCTTCATCATTTTCAGTATTCACAAAGTATACAAATTGATAACAATTTCGACTTAATATGAGCCCTTTTTCAATCAAATTCTCACATTAGACATAAGTATATTCAAATGCATTCTCTCTACGGAAAGAAATAACGAATCTCTCAAGAGTCTGGCCAAATCTTAACACCCGCTAGAAAACCTTCAACATCATTTATCGACTCTTAATCTTGAAATCTTTAAGATTTCAAGATTTTTGTCACTAATTCACACTGTAAGTTCGAAAGCAAGCATTCATCACTCGTGACATGACCATTGTATTTTATTTAGGCTGTAAAAAAATCAAGAATAACATTAAAAAATAATGATAAGGCTCGAATGACTAATTTATGAGATGATGTGGTGATTGTTTTTAACTCTGAATCTTGGTATTAACATGAAAATCATTATAAGGCATATAGGAGACATCACAACCTAT